>CM038673.1:610736678-611019178 GCA_021605145.1 Aegilops bicornis | reverse complement strand
CTTGTATGCATGAGGAGAGGTGCGGTGGTTTTGGCTGCTTTGTATGCAATGGATTGGGCCGGGCTCTTGGTTTGCCTTTTCTCTCTCCCACGCCGCGACAGAGTGGCCCACTTGCATGCTACAGTTTATTGGTGGAGTCTGGGCAACTGCTCATGCGTCGCTAATTAATGATGTGAATGCAGGGCATGGAGGGAAATGGGCGCATGCAAAAGGGTATATACGCAGACTAATTAGAGAAATACTGAAAGAAGTTATGTGTAGACAAAAGAGGACCGGAGGAGTACTACTCATGTTCCTACTACGGTTACGGAATATGCGGTTATCCTCAAAAAAGAAAAGTCCATCAAGGCTTCCGCATGCACGAGAATTTGGTTACGCTACTTAATATGGATGATAATTGGAGGATGAAGTGAACCCAGAGGCATGCTAGCACGGGAGTGTACTCATGTTCCCACTACTCCTACTAGTAGTAGTAGTACAACTGTGGTACACTTGATGGTCAAAATACTATTATTCATACGGTCCTCACAGTGAAGTGACAAGTGTTGGAAATATGCCCTAGAGGCAATAATAAAAGCATTATTATTATATTTCCTTGTTCATGATAATTGTCTTTTATTCATGCTATATCTGTATTATCCGGAAATCGTAATACACGTGTGAATACATAGACCACAATACGTCCCTAGTGAGCCTCTAGTTGACTAGCTCGTTGGTCGACAGAGATAGTCATGGTTTCTGACTATGGACATCGAGATGTCATTGACAACGGGATCACGTCATTAGGAGAATGACGTGATGGACAAGACAATCCTAAGCATAGCACAAAGATCGTGTAGTTCGTTTTGCTAGAGCTTTTCCAATGTCAAGTATCTCTTCCTTAGACCGTGAGATCGTGTAACTCCCGGATACCGTAGGGAATGCTTTGGGTGTACCAAACGTCCACAACGTAATCGGGTGACTATAAAGGTGCATTACGGTATCTCCGAAAGTGTCTGCGGGTTGACACGGATCGAGATGGGATTTGTCACTCCGTATGGCGGAGAGGTATCACTGGGCCCACTTTCGGTAATGCATCATCATAATGAGCTCAAAGTGATCAAGTGTCCGGTCACGGGATCATGCATTACGGTGCGAGTAAAGTGACTTGCGTAACGAGACTAAACGAGGTATTGGGATACCGACGATCGAGTCTCCGCAAGTAACATACCGTCGATAAAGGGAATAGCATACGGGGTTGCTTGAACCCTCGACATCGTGGGTTCATCCGATGACAACATCGAGGCGTGTGGGAACCAACATGGGTATCCAGATCCCGGCTGTTGGTTATTGACCGGAGAGCGTCTCGGTCATGTACGCATGTCTCGAACCCGTAGGGTCTACACACTTAAGGTTCGGTGGCGCTAGGGTTAATAGAAAGACTTGTATGTGATTACGAATGTTGTTGAGTCCGGATGAGATCCCGGACGTCACGAGGAGTTCGGAATGGTCCGGAGGTAAAGATTTATATATGGGAAGTCGTCAAACGGACACGGAAAAGTTTCGGGTCATATCGGTATTATGGACGGTCCACCGGAAAGGTTCCGGAGGACCACCGGGAGGCCACCCTTTGGGGGCCACTTGGGCTGCGTGGGAGGCAGCCAGCCCTAGTGGGCTGGGCGCACCCTCCCTTGGCCCATGCGCCTAGGGTTGAGGGAACCCTAAGGCGCCCCCTTGGCAGGCAAGCCCCCCCTCCCTTAACGCCCCCCCCCCCCTCTAGATGCATCTAGAGGGGCCGCCTCCTCCCTTCCCCTATAAATAGAGGGGTGAGGGAGGCTGCAAACACTATTGAAGGCGCAACCTCCCTCCCTAACGCCTCCTCCTCCGCATAAGCTTGGCGAAGCCTGGGGAGAACAACACTCCATCTGCATCACGCCGTCGTGCTGCCATTGAGTTGTCTTCCTCAAACCTCTCCTTCCTCCTTGCTGGATCAAGACGAAGGAGACGCCCGTCGTCCCGTCGTGTGTTGAACGCGGAGGTGCTGTCCGTTCAGCACTTGGTCATCGGTGATCGGAATCACGTTGAGAACGTCTTCATCATCACCACTCCCTCGAACGCTTCCGTACTCGATCTACAAGTGGTATGTAGATGCAAACTCTCTCTCCTGACTCGTTGCTTAGTAGAAATCATAGATGGATCTTGGCGAAACCGTAGGAAAAATTTTAATTTTCTGCAACGTTCCCCAACAACAAGACCCTGCGCCCGAGGTGACACTAGTCCAGGCGGCGTGTCCGGGTTACCAAAGTCAGCCTCACCTTGTGCACTCTGCAGTCATTGTCACCGCCGTTGTATAGCATGCCTCGCCTCGTCTCTCTCTCCCCTAGCACTACTCCATCTCCATCTCCGTCTCGTCGGAGATCCTGAGGTCACTCTTCATTATTTCATTGTGCCCCCGCATACCCTTGCCTCGCTCGCCTCCCCCAGTACCACTATTCCCTCGCTAGCCACTCCAGCACCGACAACCTTCTCCCCCATAAATAAGCCCCCCAAAACCCCACCTTCCAAACTCCACCATGGCCGAACGCGAACCGCGCAGGATCCATATGAGCCGCGCTTGGAGCAATCTCCCCAGTGACGTCCTCGACCTCTGTTGTTCGTGTATGGATATGTTGAGCGCCTTGCGGCTTGCTGCATGCTCGAGGGGCATGCACATGGCCATCATCGAAGCGAGGCCAAAGCTTTTCAAGACACCCTGCTTGCTGCTATCTGGTCTTGCGAGATTGGCTCACCATGATACGGAGGCATACATGATGCCCCTCGACTTCAATCCAGTTTCCATTAGCCGAAACTTCTTTGCAGGTATGTAGTGGGTCGCCGTACATCATTTCCTTCGACTTTGGTCAGATCACCATCGCCCAAAACTTCTTGGCAGGTATGTACTGGGTCGGCATGAACTCCCACTGGATGGCTGCCTTTAGAGAAGACGGTAAAAAGTTGGTACTTGTGAACTTCCAGACCTCCCATGAGATTATCCTTCCTTCGTTGGATTATATAGAGTTTTACCATCGCGGTCCTAGTCATCTAGATTACCACGTCAGTTTGACGGACCTTGTTTTGCAGAAGATTGTAATCTGCCAAGTGCCCACACGACATGTGAATTACACATACTTCAAGCTAATTGCCTTGTTCGACCGCGGACTCGCCTATCTTTACGCCGGTGCCTTCTTTAGCTGGAGACAACTCAGCTCGCAGTGGATCATCGTCAAAGCTGATACACACTTCTGTGATGCTATTGAACACAATGGCATCATCTACACGATCGACAAAGCAGATGGCACAACGTATTGCTGGGACGGCGCGTGTAAGTTGTTTCCTTCTCATGTTAATGATGACACCATGACACTGTTTGAACTTTTTGTGATGATTGGCATATCCCTGTTTGAGTAGAATTTGAGTAGAACTATGGCAATGTATTAGAGACGCCGTAAATCAGCTATATTTGGAATGAGTTAATTCATGCGATTGTGATCATGTCATTACAGCCAATTTGTACCTGAATAATCAAACGGTTAGGAATATATGGATATTCTCCTTATTTTACAGTAATCTATATACTACTACTAAATATGAGTGTGTATCAATGGCCATGTTAGTTTCCTCATTTTCATGATGTACAAACATGCACCACTCTGTTGGTTTCATCTAACCATACATTAGGGAAGTAAATGTGCATATGGAGAACTCTATATTTGGAAGTAGTGAAATCCTGTAATGCTTACCATGTGTACATACCTATATTCGCCCTTGACAATCAATAGCGAATAATATCCTCATAAAAATTTTGCCCACGAGAACACGAGTATATAACAATGCATGGTCTGTTAGTTACCTTGAAGAATTTGTTTGTGAGGATGAACATGATTCCATAACATGCATGACATGGTAGTTTCCTGTGAAGAATCGATTGCGAGATAACATGAGTATAACCATGCATGGCACTTCTATATTTTTGAACCCAATATACATTTCCCTGTATTTTCCTCCCAGTTCCAACAGGGACATATCAATGTTGTTTCTTGCATTATCCTACTCATACTACGAACAATGTTGATCTTACATTAACAATGCGTGTCCTTTTGATATGATGCATTGTCCCTCTGATTCTTGCCCTTTGTAATCACACCACCTTTGCCAAAAACAGGAAGCACAATTGGTTCCTCGCTTCGATCGAGCAGCGACAAAAGACTGATGATCATTCGGACACATGAGCCAGAAAAGTTATATTGCAAAACCCCCACTGTATACAAGCACCGTGAAATGCGTGAGTATCCGGACAGTGGTTGTTACATCTATGAGCAGGATACGAGCTTGTTGGGGCCTTTTGGATGTTTTAGTTGGAGGCGGGTAAACAACCTTGGTTCGCACTCTCTGTTTCTCGGACTCAATTATCCGATTAACCAGGAGATCACCGTTGGCAAGGACCTTGATGGCAGAGAGGCTCTGTTTGCTATGGAAAACTGTATCTACACGGCGAGCCCTAGGAGTTCGGGAGCAAAATCCCCTGATTGTCAACGATACAGCCTGCAGCCAAAAGAAGGTGAGAATGACAAAGGCATCCGGATTAACTTTGATCCTTGGATGTCTCAATTACGACTCACCATTTGGTTGCCTACGTCGCACTAGGCGCACATATCGCACGCTGTTTGGTTGCAAACTGCATCAGGGGTTGTCACTACTTCTCACTAGTGGTGACCTTACCACACATGATCTGAACATAGTTTCAGTCCTAGCTAGCAAACAAATGACAGTTCATCCTAGCTACTATCAAATGGCAGTACAAATTATTAAAAGTCATATGGCGGAATAGGGGAAACTTCATCGGTGCTAACTAGGTGGAAGTCCATCCTCTTCCTCTTCCTCTGCTGATGTTGTTGTTGTTGTTGTACTCCTTCTTCTACTCATATGCTTCTTCTTCTTCTTCTTCTTCTTCTTCTTCTTCTTCTTCTTCTTCTTCTTCTCTTTTGCTGCTTCTTCTCTTTTGTCGCTTCTTCTCTTTTGTTGCTACTCTTCTTCTTCTTTTTCTTCTTCTTCTTCTTCTTCTTCTTCTTCTTCTTCTTCTTCTTCTTCTTCTTCTTCTTCTTCTTCTTATTCTTCTTCTTCTTCACATCCTTGTCTGACCTCTGCTATCCCATTTGCATGTGCCCACTCCATCATTTTGTTCTTCCAGGATTCATTGTCAAATGCCTTCACCCCATGGTCGGAGCTGACAACATTGTCAGGCGTTATATCTTCCTCCTCAGGCACCAGTTCATCACAACCCCATTGCATGATCCAGTTATGCAGAATGCAACAAGCAAGCACAAGCTTAAGACGAGTGGGGAAAGTGTAGAATGACTTTTGATCTAGGATTTTAAAACTGTTCTTCACAACTCCAAATGCCCTCTCCACGGTAACTCTAATGATGGAGTGTCTGAGATTAAACAACTATTGTGGAGTCCTACGATAGTTCCTACCGGTGAACTCGTTTAGATGGTACCTGGTTTTCCCAAAGGGTGGAAGAACACCTGGCCAACATGCATAGCCAGCATATCCTAGGTAGAACTTGCCATTGGGGATGTTGATGCCATCAGGACGACTCATGCCATCACTGAGAATGTTAGCATCATGTTCTGATCCTTCCCAGCCAGCAAGCACATATGGGAACTTCAGATCGAAGTCAAGCTGCGGCAAGCACATTCTGCTTGTGCAAAGTGCTTTCTACCCGTATGTTGTAGACTATGACCTCGGCACTCTTGCAGTGACATGAGTACCATCTATTGCCCCAATGCAATCCTGAAATGGCATTACAAAATTGTGTTATGGCTATAGACAAACAATACAAGCATATCAAGGCATGAACTATGTACTATCAGTGCTCACCTTGAAGTATGGATACCATCTTTGGGCTAGTGTGAATCTTGGTATAGGAGGCGGTTGGTGACACGATCATCTCTCCTCTGAGTTCACCAGCAACATACAACACTTGCCTGAAGTACCTGGAGATGGTCTCAATTGATCTCCTGAAGGTGTTGTGCATAACCCTGAACCTCTGGTTATGACCAACAACATGGAGGAACATGGACACTTGCTTTTCCATAGTGGTGGTGATGCTATTTTCTAGCAGTCCCCAGCTACTGAAGGCATGTACAAGCCTGGCAAATGGTGCTCTTTTCATTCGAAACATCCGCAGAGTCTCTGTGTATTGCAGTTTTAGACGTAGTTCATATTCGCTATGCTCTCCTGATCCTGGATAAACATTGGACCATAACGGATGACAAGTCTCTCACCACGACGAAACACTCTTGTGCATCAATATGAGCCATGCCTGAACCACAACTATCAATGCTGCAGCCTGCACTACCGGCTTCATCCGTGCGTCCATAACCTAGTCGACATCGAGGGTGCGTTGAACAATAGGGAAATCGATCCTACACCTTACCTAACGGCCTAACAACCAACCTAACATAGGGAGAGGGGTGTTGCTTACCGGCTTCGGAGATGACGACGACAAAGAGGGGGGGCATGGCTGAGTCGACGACGACCAAACGGTGGCCAAGAGGAAGGGGGCAGCAGCTCCTGCTGCCGGCAAGTGTTATTGTCGCGTCCGCCACCTCCTCTTTTTGCGCAAATCTGAGTCGTTGCGCCATCGGTGCTAAGACCAGAGGAAGTGCTTGTCCTAGAGGTAGTGGTACCGAGTAAAGCGGGGGGCGGGGGGGGGGGGGTGGTGAGGCTAGATTTGGCGTCGTCCTGCCGCACCGGATTTTCATCTCCCGCCATCCCCACTCGATTTTGCCTTGCTCCCTCGCGTGCGAGTTGCATCCCTTTTGCACCGCACTCGGTCCGACTCGCTGGAAACTGGCGATTTGAGGGTTTCCAACAAGGCAGGCTCTAGGTTGCTTTAAGTTTCGTGCCGATGCGAGCCAGCCCACCCTGTATGCAAGCAAACGCGTTTTTCTTGACCCAATTCGGCCTGGTTGAGGTGTATGCAGGCTATCAAACACGCCCATATGGGACCTGCACGTAGCTGTATTAAATATCCCAAACAGTGAGGTGCGTTTTGGGATTTCAATTCGGGTACTCACCAAGGCCAAGATCCTCTTGCACGGCCTCCAGCGCATAGCGATGATCCTCCTCCTCTTCCTCCTCCTCCTCCTCCTCGCTCTTCTAGAGTGGACACGTGTCATCGATATCTACAAAGTAGAGTTTGGGTAGAGAGTGGGTAACAGTAATTACAAGCCAAAAAGAAACAGTAGCAGCCGAGCAGGTCGACACACGGCCACCAAAAGCACCACTGTTACCTGCTCGTGTCAACCCGTCTGTGACCGTGAGTGAGGGTCCGCCAATTTTCCACCGCGGTCGACCAGCACAGCACGGTCAACATTGGATTTGCCGTTTGCGTCGTGCTCTTGCGTGCTCTGTCTCAGTCTCGCCTGTGAGCCAAGAGGACCACGGCCACACCATCTCATGCCCAGCAATAGCAGCACCAGCCGAGCAGGCAGCAGCGTCGATCCGGCTAAATCCACCGCCCGCGCGCTGTGGATTTGTGGGCGCATCACGGCCTCGCCAAGACGCCAACGCCAGTGCCGGCCGGAGGTGGACGTGGACGTGTCAAGGACGCTAGGCGCCAACGGTGGCGCATCGGTTCTGCCTCCCGCGTATAAAGCGACGACCCCGGTGCGTGCGTGCCTACCCGCGGGCCCTCTCGCTCTCTCTAGTCTCTACAAAGGTGGCGACGTGACGAGCCAGGAAGAGCTTGGATTGGCCGATTGGGGCTCAAGTAGACTGCAGCATCGCGGCCAGCGGCCAGCAGCTAGGCGCCAACGACCACCCTGGACGTCCTCCCCAACGCGCGGCGTTTCCCGAGCAAGCGACCGTCCGGGCGGCGAAACCACCGCCACCGCTTGGCGCCTTCTTCCTTCCTTGAGTTGAGTTGGGCCTCTTTAAGTCTCCCGCCTCGTTGCCGCCCGCGGTGCCTCTCCGCCCGTGACGCCCTTGATAGCGCGGTGCCGTCGCTCGCTGCGAAGGTGGGGTCCTCGTCGCTGCTCAGGGGGTGCTGGCCGATGGGCGCCGAGGTGGAGGTCGTGGCCAGGGTGGCGCCGCCGAGGAAGAAGAGGACGTCCACCACGCTGCTGCACCTGCTCCAGCTCGACAACCCCGACGGCGTCTTCGTCTTCGCGGCTGCGGCCGCGGCGGCTGGCAACAAGCTGCCGCCGCCGGAGCCGGAGCCCGAGGCCGAGAGCCTCATCGACAAGATCGCCTCCTGCTGCCGGGTCTTCACGTTCGCGGATGACGACGCCGCCGAGCGCGCCGACGAGCGTGACGCCAAGCTGGAGCGGCTCGAGGAGGTGCTCGCCGCCGTGCGCTCCAGCGGCAAGAACCAGCCGCCCGGGCTGGACCACCTCGTCATGGTCGCGCTGGTCAAGATGTTCACCGCCAACCTGTTCCGGACGATGCCGCCGCCGGCGACGTGCCCGTCGGTGCTCGCCGAGGCGGCGGACGAGGAGGCCCCCTCGGCGTCCCTGCTCCCGTCTTGGCCGCACCTCCAGGCGGTCTACGACGTGCTCCTCGCCGTCATCGCCGCGGCCGACGCCAAGGCCCTCCGCAACCACATCGACCGCCCCTTCCTCACGTCGCTCCTGGCGCTGTTCGCCTCCGAGGACCCACGCGAGCGCGACCGCCTCAAGACCGCGTACCACCAGCTCTACGCCAAGCTCACCCCGGAGCGCGCCTTCATGCGCCGGTCCATGGCGGCCGCCCTGCTGGCGTCCGTCCACGAGTGCGGCGGCGGCGTGGCGGAGCTGCTGGAGATCTGCGGCAGCATCATCAACGGCTTCGCGGTGCCGCTCAAGGAGGAGCACCGCGGGTTCCTGCTCCGGGTGCTGCTGCCGCTGCACCGCGCGCGCTGGCTCCACGCCTACCACCGCCAGCTCGTCTACTGCGTGCTGCAGTTCGTGCACAAGGAGCCGGAGCTGGCCGGCGCCGTGGTGGAGGGCATCCTCCGGCGGTGGCCCGTGACCAACTGCCAGAAGGAGGTGCTGCTCATCGACGAGCTGGAGGAGATCGTGGACGCCCTGGACCAGCGCCAGTTCGACGCCCTCGCCGCGCCCATCTGCTCCCGGATCGCGCGCTGCGCCACCAGCTGCAGCTCCCAGGTAAAATTTCGTTTCCGCCTAATCACTCTACTGTGCCACCATTAATTCTGCAAGTACGTACCAGGTTTATATATATGGGAATTGAAATCTTAATCACGTGGTAATTTAGAATGTCGAGCTAGAGTAAATCTCTGAACCCAAGGCTTCAGACTGACATTGGATTGCAGAATATACCGTTAGAACACGTCGCTTTAGTTTTTTGAGGAGATCCATTCAGCATGCATCAACATCTGCCCCCATACATACAGTTAGTTGGCTGCATGTGGGGAAGAAAGCTTGCAGGCGGTGAACAGTAGTTGATCGAAAGTTTCGGCGATTGGTAAAGAGGCTTTATAAAGTGGTGTCACTTTGGCTAATCAATTTGTCGACTTCATGCACGTACTACCGCACGGTTCGTGCAATTGGGGTTCAAAAACCTCACTTTTCTGCCGCCCCCATCCACCCTATCTTTCAGTCCCGATGCAGTGCAATCCGCTTGGGAATGCGGCGCCCGAAGAGAACATGGCCGTCACATGCCGATGCCAACTCCACTGTGCACCCACATTCACAGTGGCCTTGTGGTACCCTGCCTGCCACGTACCCTCCAGCTGAATCATTCTGAAATGCATTAGTACCAACTAACTTTGCAAAGCGGCTTTGCAAAGGCGATGATTTGACTAGAGCAAGCGTTCCTTGTCGTGTAATCCAGCCATGGATAATTGCCCTATCCTTAGCACGAATCATAATACTACTATCATTTGACCGCTTTGATGATGAGTGGTGGGCTGAACGAGGAAAAAAATATGTGTTTTGATTTGCAGGTGGCGGAGCGGGCGCTGTACGTGTGGAACAACGAGCGGTTCCTGGAGATGGCGTCGGCCGGCGGCGCCATGGAGCGCATCCTGCCGCCCTTCGTGGCCAGCGTCGAGGACAACCTGGAGCGCCACTGGAGCAAGTGCGTGCAGCAGGTCACGGCCAGCGTCAAGGCGCTGCTCCTGCAGGTGGCGCCCGACCTCTACGACCGCTGCGCCGCCGACCTCGCCGCGAGCCGCGCCGAGGCGGACGCCCGGGCCGCCGCGCGCGACGCACGGTGGCGGAGGCTCGAGGCGGCCGCCGACGCCAACGGCCTGAGCGGTAGCTAACGAGCGTGGTGTTTGTTTGGGCTTTGTACATTGCGTGACGACGATGCCGGCCGGCGGGCACCGCAACTGACGGCGCGGCGTCGTGGCTGGCAAAGTACCATGTTGGTTTCAGCCACGACACGACGCGGCGGATATTTGTGTATGTGTTTTTCCACAGGCGCATGCGCCTGCTGATATCGGACCGAGGTAACTGCATATTCGTTGATACAATGAAAACTTTGTAACGTTTTTTCCTTCAGTTTGCACAAAACTGCATCAAAAAAAATGCAAAAGGCATCAAGTTGAAACCCATCACCCGCAATCACGTGTATAGAAACTAAATTGCATGATGCAAGGCTCAAAATTGAACTCCCTAGCATGATTAGGGCATCTCCAGCCGTTGGCCCCCCAGGGGGCGTCTAAAAGCGCCGTCTGGGGTGAGCATAAAAAAAATGGCGCAGGGCGAGTCGGTCACCGTCATTGCCGCCCCAACCAGCGTATTAAAAAAGAAGGACCGTTCGGCGAAGTTATGATAAAAAGTAGTTAAATTTCGGCTAAACATGGCAAATTTCGCTAAATTCGCGATTTTCATTACATTAACCTAATTAAAAGAAGGGGCTGAAGTCGCCGCCGCCATCGTCGTCGTCGGCCTTCTCCTCCTTGACGCGGGCGCTTGTCGACCCGGCGCCGCCATGGCGGATGGCGGCGGCGCGTCGTCGTCGCTGCCATCGTCGCATAGGACGACGACCCGTCTTCATCGCGGCCGTCGGCGCTTCCTCGGCGGGCTTGGGCGGTACCGGCGCCTTCTTCACCTTCTCCGGCGCCTTTCTCCATCGCAATGGAGTCCCAGACGCCCATTCTAGGGCAGCGTCGTTGCCGTCGAACTCCACCTTCACCGGCGCGACCCCGGCCCGCTTTTGGCTTGACGAAGCGCGAGGAGCCGACGAGGAGGAGGCGCGCCGCCCTCGTTGATGATGATGCCGGCGCGGCGGCCTGGCCGAGCGGGCGACTCGCGGGCTCGCCTTGACGCCGAAAGCGGGCCAGAGTGCCGGAGGAGTGCGATGAGGGTCGGGAGGAGGAAGAGGAGGAGGACCCGAACCTCCTTGGCGCCCATGGCCCGACGCGTCGGTGCTGCGCCGGGGGGTACGCCAACGGCGGGTTGTTGCCGCCCTCGAGATACGTGAGCACGCTCTCGAGTGTGCGGCGACGCCTACCGTGAGGTGGCGCCGCCGTTTCGCTGGCCGCCGACCACCGGCGCCGTGGTGGACGCCAATCGCTGCCGGGCGGCGCTGAATACGCCGCCTGTGCCGTGTGGTTGTCGCCCGGCATCTTTGGGGAGGGAGAGAGTTGGGCGTCGGTGAAGGACGCAGACGATCTCGACCTCTCGGCCGGCAAATGCCGTCCACGGCATCGCGGCAACGGGAACGGCACTTCGGCCGAAGTCTCCACCCGTTGGCCCGGCGCGCATGTCCGGCGGCGCCAGATGTTCGCCGAACAGAGCAGGACTGCGGAGCGAACGACGGCCGAACCGTTGCCGCCGCCTCCGGGAAGCGTTTCGCCATGGCGACGGCGGGCCGGGCTCGGGAGAGGTAGAGGAATGGCAGCGGCGCCGGAGGCGAGGGAGAGAGGAGGGCCGGACGGCGGCGAGGGCGGTGGTGTGGCACAGTTAGTGGAGGCCGCCGACTTTTATAGCCGGGCCGCCTGCAGTGTACGCTGAGGAGGGCGTGAGGCGGCGCGCCGTCCGTGAAGCGCCGCCCGTGAGGAATCAATGGCAAGGCCGACCGCGGCAGCCTTTGCCATTGATTCCATGGGTCCAGCGGAACCGAGGCCGTTGGGGAAGACGAGGCGCTGAAGTCGCCGACGCTGCTGGCCATTTTTTTCGCGCTTAAAACAGTTTCGCCGCGACGCTTCAAGGCCGAAGTTCGGCTAGGTCCGCTGGCGCTGTATTTTCGCCCAAGCCGGAAAAATCAGGCTCTGGGACGCTGACGGGCCGTTTTTTCAGCGCCACAAAAAAAATCGCCTGGAAAAAATCGCCTGGGGAGGCCTTCCTGGGGGCGCGGCTGGAGATGCCCTTACACTGTGACAGGGCAAACCAATTTCTTTGTTCCTTGTAGGACAAATAAAACCATGAGATGGACCAACAGATGAGAAGCTAAGGATCTGCCATAAAAGCAATTCGACAACAGATGGTGCATCCATACTACAAAAGCAAAATGAAGAGCCGTTTACAAAAACAACTTTCGCCTAGGCAGCAAATGTACATGTGTTCATACGTGAAAGCACCGAAGGAGAATAAAGTCCAAGAACGGTCGGGCTCATCTTCAGACCGAGCGTTCTGACTGCAGGAGTGCAAGACCATTACATAACTTATCATGAACAATCGCCACCAGCATTCAAAGGATATACTGGAGGCTCCCCCTCATTAGACGCAAGCCATGTTCGTCTGTATAATTCATTATGCTATGTTACTACTTCTGGAAAGAAACAGAGTACGAGCCCGTGTTTGGATCCTTGACAGCTTTGAAATTGTCCACGCTCATCCCAAACCGCCCCAGCACCGAGTTACCCAGATCTTTCAGCTTTGCTGCATCACATAAATTTAGATAGGGAAAACATGAGCAAAGAATAAATCAATCAAATGTCACAAGGTCTGAGGGTGCAAGGCTGTGCATGAGCCTAAATGGGGCATTCCATATGACAGAACCATGGTGTCTGAATAATTCAGAATCCTTCCTCCTGCTGAATAATCCTTTTTTGTTCAAGAAAAGTTGGGAGGGCATATGAGCTACGTAAAACATTGGTACATTCACGGCAGGGGCGGAGCCAGGATTTAGGTATAGGGGGGGCCAAGCTAAGTAGACAAAAAAAATATCCAGCGCAAAAATAATTATATAGAACAAGTTTGAGAACTTGGACATTATCCTCATTCACAATTTCAATAGGTTGAGAACTCAAAGGAACTGTCTAGAAAACATATTAATCTTTAACAGTGTTTGGCAACATTTCTCTCTTCGTAGCTACTGAATTGCAATCTCAGAATTAGCTATATAGTCTATGACTCTATGATCGACATAGGAGAATTTTCCATCGCAGATAGGAACTCGTACAAGATGGTTTTCATGATAATTTGTAGGGCAAGTATAGCATCTCAAATCTCGCAGCAAAGCAACTAAAATCTGATTTATACTATCAACACTGATACAAGATGAGAACTGAGAAAAATTAGTATAGAGTGTGATGTGTTAACCTTGGCTAGTTCGTTGGCTGTGGCAGGAGAAGTAGGCTGCGTCGCCGACTACTGCGTCTGAATCAGACCGTGAACAGCGAGCAGGAGATCAGATCAGAGGCAGCGGGCGGCAAAGGACAGCGAAGCCACACGACGGGCGGCAGCGGCGCCTTAATCTCACCCACGTACACGCTTAATCACGGTTCATGCTTCACGACGGGAGAACGCAGCTCCAAGTTTGCCAATTAGGCCGCCGTTGGGCTTTTTTACATGGGCTTTTTTTTCTCCTTCCAAGATACACGAGATAGGGGGCCAAGTATGCCCATACGCGATTTTGTCGCTAATTACGTATACTTGTTCCTAAACTATCGCTCGGTTGGGGGGGGGGGGGGGCTGGCCCCTGCTCGTCCCCCCTTGCCTCCGCCACTGATTCACGGCACATATTCTGATGACACTTTTAATCACTAAAGAAAATTGTGCCAGCAAGTAATAACACAATCGTGAATGCCGTGCAACCAAATATCATCATCGACAGGACCAATACGTTACTATACATATATAAGATGGCTAGAGCTGTGAACTACACTGGAAGCATAAACGCAGATAAAGCTGTTTTAAAGTCTAAACATTAGCGGAAGATCTTACCAAGCATTTCCTCCTTCATCTTTTCCTTTTTCTCTGCTGCCAGTGGCTCAAGTCGGAACAATGATTTCTTAGCCTGTTGATTTGAAGGATCTAGCTCAATGATTTTTTTCATATCTGCGAAGAGGAACAATACTCAAAACTTAGCACTGCTGGAACATGAAAAATGGCATAAAAAATTATGTGAATGCACTGATCTAAAATTGACAATATAAAGCACATAATGAGGATAAAATCTAACCAGCAATAGCGTCATCATAGTTTTCAAGATTTTCATGTGCGTCTCCCTCCAAGCAGAGCTTTCAAATATGAAGGATTCAGCTCAAGCGCTTTGGTGCACTCCTTAATTGTTTCATCATATTTCCCCTAGATCACATGAAGTCAGCACCAGAGTTTGCGTGTGATAAGATATGACCAAAATAAGAACCCTTACTTAACAGAAACACTCATTCAAGTACATAAAGGGCATTTGAAATTAGACTACAAATCAAAAGATTTCATCGACCACATAACATATTTACATGGCCTAGTCCAGCAAGTTTAACAGCACAGTTCTTAGCAATGGGATATCAAGAACGGTGCCCAAGCACAGGTGAGCTCTTTATCCTGACGTTTGGTATGCATGGGATTGACGCACCAGAATGTATATAGTGTTGTATGTGTTCAGTATTTTCGCACTGTGGTGTTTAAATAATTTCTGGCCGACACATGGTACTGCTATCCTAGGGATGCAAGCGGATGGCATCGGCATGTCCATGGCTGTCCACGAAGCAAAAATTGCACTAATCTTCATTACTTTAATAACTGTGTTAGTGTAACTTTTCTGTTCGCGGACATGCGGACGCCGTCCGCTTGCATCTATCCTGACATGAAGAGGTCCCACTCACACAAGACATGATTGGACACCTTTCTCTTTACCATTGATATACTTATGCTGCAGCAGCCCATTCATTGTGCGACACCATTATTCATCCTAATTAGCACCAGATTAGGACAGATTGATTGCATCATCACCACAATCGATGTTTCACTAAATCAATCTTGGCACCCAATTTTTTAACCAGTCAAAGTACAAGATATTGACATGAACATGAAAAAATCAGATCAATTGTGCAGTAAAAGCCTTTGCATGAAATGGCCTGCATGGGGAATAAAAGTTGATGAACAAAACAAATGCTCTAGACATCAGAATTAGTTGATGACCCATCCAGCACCACTGCTGCTGCTACAAATAAATTATCGATTCACAAAAAAATGCAGCACTACAAATTGCACGGATGCAGCAGGAAATCAGTTGATTTGGATTAACCGATATAAGATCCAAAGAAGAAGAAAAGGAGCGTTGTCAAGCAAACAAGGAACCACACGCATGAGAAGTCACCTCGGCCCTCCGCCGAGAATCCACCTACACAAACTCAGCCAGCGCACGTCAGCATTGCCAGAGTCGACGGACAAGCTGGATCCACAACCTCTGCCCGCCGGAGACGAGGGGCTTGCGTGATCAGTGGATCAGGAAGCTGGAGCCGAGGAGGGAGACTACGGATCAGGCACTCAAGCTGTCACATCCATGTAAACAACACCCCTCCCCACGCGTTGCAGTGCCCAATCACCGCAGCCCACCGGACTCCTCGCCGTCTCAAGTTGGATAGAACGAGTGTTGGCTCCAGCCCCATCCCATCGGTAGGAGAGAGACTAGAGAAACAAGAAGATGTGACGAGAGAGAGAAGCTAAAGGCATTTACTGTCGTCGGACTGCCTGCCTCTGTATTCCCTATGCATATTGTTCCGTAAATTTTACACTAAATAATAAGGACGCACATCCCTAGGTATCTGGATAGTCCACATAACAATAGCATATGTGCTCGGGAGCCAAATCGCTGCTCCCTGCTTTCTACCGAGATTACACAGAAAACAGATAAAAGTAATGACATTCCTACAGTACATCAGAATTGGATAAACCGTAGATAAAAGAAATAATTATATGATGGTACCATACCATCTTCATGCAATGATAATACTATGACCGAACTACTGCATGTTCACATCAATGTAAATGGGCAATAATGGCAAGCAAATGTGGATAGTATCCGATGTCCTCCGAGTTGTCAACCGACCAGAAAAATGTCTTACCAATTTCAAGAAACATACAGCACGATTTGAATGGCATGCAGAGGATATATCTTCAGAAGATTCCAGTTCAGCAGCAATTTGCAGTGCAATTTCATATTGTGATAATGCATCCTCATACTTTCCAGCTGCAAAATGCTTGTTTCCTTCTGCTTTTGCATCGTTTGCTTGGCTTCTAGCTTTCTGCACCAAGTTGAAGGGAAAATTTTAATACAGGAAGGCAAAACTCTTCAACGTGATGCTCTAGGAAATGCCCAGCCCAACATAGCATAAAAAACAGCATAGTAAGACATGAAGTTCCGTCAACAGTTTCCAGAAGCCTATTTAGAGGCAGTTAGTAGCAGCAGTCCAATAATTTATCAAAGCAAGAAATTTGGCTAATCATTGCTTCATTTATTACAGACCAGAACACTTAAAACGATCCCGTGAAAGAAAAAGAATGGAAATAAGCTTGGAAGGTAAAATTTCAGGAACAAGCTCTGTGCAAAATCTAGCGCTGCCACTTCAGCAAAGTTAGTTTCGTACAGCAGTCATATGATAGAGTGTATTGTATTCAATTCAGCCTTTCTTACTTAAGTTTTTCTAGAGTGTATTGTCAATTATTTGCCTGCTACATCCGAGGAATGAGAACACCAAATAATGAAACTAACCTATGGTGCTACCTGCATATACTAATACTCAAACACGATAGTTGGTTCAGGACAATATCTTCTAGTAAGGCAACATATACACTTGTTTCATAAGAAAAAAAACCCTGAAGGGACCAACAAATTAGAGAGACTAAATTCATTAGGTGACTGAGTGGACCGCAAATCGATCATCAATTATGAAAACTAACCCTAGGAACCAGCCCACCAATGGAACCCTCGCGGCACGGCACCACCATATGTCCTATTCAAAGCTTCAAGGTCGGGATCTCAAATTCGAGCACAGAAATCAAGAAGGAGAACGGGTGGATGGATGGGGTGCTCGGGGCGATACCTCCCGCAGCTGCTCGTCGGTGAGCGCGTCCTCGAAGGCCTCCTCGTCCTGCTCCGCGCTCCTCGGGTCCGGGGCTTCCACGAACTCCGACGGCGAGGAGGGGCGTTTCGTCTCCTCCCCCTCGTTCTCCGGCTCGAGCTCGATCACCACCATCTCTCGCCTCCGGTGGTCGCCGCCGTCCGCCCGCGCCGATCGAGGGTTCGTCCCCAGTCCCAAGAGCAGTCAGCCCGCTGGGTGGAGAGACAGAGGAGAAGATGATTTTTTACGGTGCTCACGGCGATCCGGAACAGCCTAGACCCACCAGGAGTAGAGGGAAGAGGCCCTGGGCCCTGGGCCCTGGGAGCGTGTAAGCTCACGTTGGGCCGGTCCATAACAACTTTGAGTTTTCGATCTTGTGTGTCTTCTGAGTATTTGGCTAAAATTCTTCTAAAAAAATAGTATTTGGCTAAAAGAAAATCTTCTGATTACTTAAGAAAAACAGTACTTAGTTCTAAAAATAAGCACTTAAGAAAAGAACCCAAAAAAATAAATTAAAAAGTCAATCATAACTTCCAAAACTGGAATCCAAAAACAAAGTAAGATATTCCTTTGCTTGAACACTAACATATGGAAAATAGTCATTTTTTAATATAAATACATGAACACTTAATTCTAGCATATGAGCATTTTTTCCAAACCATAAACATATTTTCGAGATACATGAACATTCTGAGATACACGATTTCTTCATAAAACAATAAGTGTTTATTTTCCTTCAACCATGTATATTTTTCAATTGCATTTACGTTTCTAAGAAAAAAATTGTTCATATTGTTGTAAATGCCAGAAGGAGAGGCCTGGCAGAGTGTTGAAGTACTCCCTACTTGTGCCAAAAGTAAGGTTTGTCTCTATACATTGCATTGTGCAACGGTAAGGCTTGCCTTATATAATCCTTCACCAGACCCCACCTGGTATGGGAGCTGCTAGCACTATGTCTGTCATGTATTGATGTAAATGCCGGACGCACCTTTAGACATGCAAATTAACCAAGTCAACGGAAATGAGAGGAGGGAGAAAAAAAGCTAGCAACTAGGCTTAGTAACTACAATGATAATTCATTTCTCGCCTTATTCTTTTGTGCAATGGACACAAAGTTTAATGTTGTTCATAATACCCACTGCTTGCCACATTGATACATAAATTACTCAATGGAAACGAACTCTCATTGTTCATTTTCACTTTCAGAAATTTCTAGTGCTTGCTCTGGAAATTTCATACTAAACCTTCTTGATGTGTTGAAGGGACAAGCAAAATCTGAGATGGTGATAGATGCTAAGACCCAAGAATTCAGACCCGAATTGGACACGTTGAACATATTGCCATGCCTGACTGTTATATATAATTTGTGTTAATTTTGCAATGTCACTGCACTGAGAGTGCTCCACCTTTTTTTAGATGCTCCTTCGCACTAGTTGCATCTGTGCTCTTGCTTTTCATGGACTACTTACATGTACAATGTGTGAGCGCTTCTCATCATTTCGCAGCAAAAACTGAGATGGTGATAGATGCTAAGACCCAAGAATTCAGACCCGAATTGGACATGTTGAACATATTGCCATGCCTGACTGTTATATATAATTTGTGTTAATTTTGCAATGTCACTGCACTGAGAGTGCTCCACCTTTTTTTTAGATGCTCCTTTGCACTAGTTGCATCTGTGCTCTTGCTTTTCATGGACTACTTACATGTACAATGTGTGAGCGCTTCTCGTCATTTCGCAGTACAAAAGATAGGCCACTTGCTACAGACACAAGGTTATCAATCTATGAGATTCAAGGCTCTTAATGGCTCTTTCAGCAATGCAAAGGTTCAATTTTCTGTAAACTTAGCTATGGTGTGAACCTTGGATGCATTTGTGATCATTTGATATTATCGTGAACCCTTGGTGCATTGCAAAGCTTGAAAATTTGACAAGGAAATGATGATGACGGCGGCGCGCCTTCGGCTTGCTCCAGTACTTCTAGTAGGTGCTAGATGGTCTATAGATCTGATTATAATTTTTACTTCTGGTTTCTTTGTACTACCCTGACAATTGATGAATAGATCAAAAAAATCTCGCAAAAAAAGAAGCTCTCCTTGTTTTATTTTATGTGGACCGTCACGATTGAGTTTAGTGCACAATATTATTATATGTGTGAACAACAGAGGTTCGATATTATATTCCTGCTCATTTTTGTGTTGGTTAATGAGTATGCCTCAAAATAGCATCCAACCATGGGATGGAATCATTTCAGTTCATAAATTATGTGTCAGCCAAACATGAAAGTTGAATTGAAATCTAAATCCAGCCAAATGGAATCTAGATACCTAATGAAATGAAATAAAAGGGGAGCCAAACAAGTTGTTAAAGACATTCTAGCTCTACTATCTAGCGTAGACTCGATTGTTTTTTTTTCTTTTGCATCGAAAGGGGGATTTATTCAAGTAATAATGGTTCGGTTACAATCTGCCCGAAGGCTACTAACCAAGAAGTCTGGGCTATGACCAATCCAGCTATCAGTACCCTCAAGCGTACAAGCACGCTGAGAACAAAGGTGAGCCGGAAGGTTTTGTTCCCTGCCAATATGCCGAACCAAAAACAAAGAGAAACTAAGTACAATATCCTCCACTTCATTCAAGATAGGCGCTGCAACCAAACGAGAATTACGGCGCGAATTCCATAGGTTGACAAGCTCCAGGCAATCAACCTCCATTATCACATGTGAGTATCCGCGTAGGTGTGCAAAGATCACCCCTTCGCGGAGAGCTAAAAGCTAGGCAACAAAGGGGTCGGGCACACCTGGTAGAGGCTTACTCCATGCTCCAAGGAACTCCAGGTGAGATCAAGCCACACCACCAGCGCCTCCTGTCGAGGAGTTCGTGAAAACAAAACCGTCAGTGTTTATGGTGATCCAGCCCGCCTCAGGCGGTTTCCAACCCTGAACTCCCTGTGACTTGCGGCCCTTCGGGATGTCGAGGATGGAGAGGGTTTCATGTACCCACTTGATGGCCTGAATCGGACCAAAGCCATCCCGATCGTGAGTCCAAATGGTATGCATAATAGTGATGATCTTGCATCTTGCGTCCTCTGAGAACATTGGATCCAGCAAGATGTCGCGAGCCCAAGTTTGTGGATGCAGCCCCGGAAGGTGAAGATCAAACCTGTGTTCGGCTGCCATCCAGAACTGTTTTGCATGTATGCATCCAACCAATGCATGCATCAAATCTTCCTCCATAGCTTGGCATACACCACATATGCCAATGGGTTTAATATGTCGATACTTCAAGGTCATCGAGTCTGGTAGAATGCCGTGAAGAACTCTCCACCAAAAGACCCTCACTTTCGGCAGCACATGCACTTTCCATAAGACAGTCCACAACTGTTTGTTTGCCGATGAAGCAGGGCCGGCCCTGAGGGGGTGCAGGGGGGCGACCGCCCCGGGCCCCCGAGTAGAAAGGGCCCCCGATGGCTTGGTTCCCTTACGTGTGTGATGTTTAGGAAATAGTTGTATTTTTTTAGGAAATATTTCTTTTCCATGTTATCAGATCGACTGATTCTGAAAAAGGTAAATAATTATTTGCCATATAACAAATCAACTGATTTGTATACGTGTTTGATGTTTAGGAAAGAATTCTTTCCATGTAACAGATTGACTAATTCTCAATCATCAAAAAGGGAAAGAACTTACCAGGCCGATTAATTCTGGCCTTGCCTCATGCGCGTGGTGTTCTCATCTTTCTATTTCTTCTCTCTCAAAATTGCCAACGAATCAGCCATGCAAATGCCAAGTACCGCATTGTCTAATTGTGAGTTTCGGCTACTCTAATTGTGAGTTTCGGCTGCTGGACGCCATTAGTGGATGAAGGTAATGCGATTTTCAAGATTCCATAATCCTCTTCCTTTTATATAGTCTTGTCTGATTGTTCGGTTCGTGAAGTTAATCCTCATACATACTTCTCTCACCCACTCCAATTTCTTGTATTGTTTGGGAATAAAAAAGTAAACTCAGATTCCTGTCCTTGACTCGTAAGCAGCAGCAAAAGCTTGCAATTTCTAATTTTCTAGCCATTAAGGTACCTAGTTCCATGCCTTTCTTAGCATTTTTTATTTAATTAGCAGTGTTCTTAATTTCTTGTATAGTACATTTCTGCACTAATTAGAGAGAATGTTATTAGTTTAGTTGGAAAGTATCCATCCGACAAGGAGAAAAAAAGAACATGCATATGAGTTGATTGACTCCTAGAAAGGGCACTTCTGCTGCTTCCCCGGAAATAAAGAAAGTACTTCCGCTAGGGATTTCGAGGAACTAGCTTTAGTTACTCTTCAAGAACAACCTAGCGAAATATTATATGATGATAAAAATTTGAGTTTCCACAAAAGTGTTACTAATTCACATATAATAAAAATATATAAGTATAGATTAACAACAATAACTAACTTTTATGTGAATGATTATGACTCGGGTTTTTTAATAGTTTTTTAGAGAAAAGCACCACACATGCCAAGGCAGCATAAATTATAGTGTAATGAGTATTAATTTGCAATTGAAATGGAAAAAAATTATGTGCCTTTAGGGCCCCCTTTTATTATCTTGCCCCGGGCCCCCGAAATCTCAGGACCGGCCCTGCGATGAAGATTCTGTAATCGCCCCTTCATCATGAGCACGGAGCTCGTTTCGAGTCACAAGAGAACAATACGCCGATTTAACAGTATAGTTGCCTGATTTTTCTAGAGCCCAAGCGAGGCTGTCTTCTCCACCATGTGCACTCAAAGGGATGTTGAGAATAGCTTCTGCATCTAGATGGAGAAAGTTTTGCCATACTAGTTCAATGTTCCATGTTCCTGTATATTGATCTATCAAATATGAAACATGCGGTAATGGTGCAGACCCTAGTCGTCCCCTAGGTTTCAGAGTTGTAGTATTTGGTATCAATTTATCGGTCCAAGTTGATATACTTGTGCCGTCGCCTATCCTATGGATCAGCCCCTGCTTCAATGCTTCTCTGCCCGGCACAATGGCCTTCCACGTCGCCGAGGCCCTCGCCGGAACAGTAGCATGAAGAAAATCTGTGTTAGGGTAGTACTTCCCCTTGAGCACACGAGCACACAGAGAGTTTGGATGTGTCAGAAGGCGCCAACCTTGCTTGCCAAGCATAGCGAGATTGAATAGTGGTAGGTCCTTGAAGCTCATCCCGCCCTTGATTTTAGGTGACGCCAATTTTTCCCAGGACAGCCAGTGGAGAGCCCTTTTATCAATCAAACTCGACCACCAGTACTTTGCCATGCAGGGTGAAATACCCGTGCAGACTTTTTTTGTCAGCTGAAAGCAGCTCATGCTATAAGTTGGGATTGATTGAACAACTGATTTCAGCAGTACCTCTCCGCCGGCGCAGGCCAGATTCCTTTCGGTCCATCCGCGGACCTTGCTGCGAATACGTTCATTGATGTGCATGAACGTTCCGCTTGCAATTCTTCCAATTGCTATCGGTAGCCCCAGATATCGGTCTGAAAAAGCTTCTACCGAGATCCCAAGTGCAAGTTTCAGGGATTCTCAAAGGGGTGCGCCCGCATTAGCACTGAAGAAAATTGAGCTCTTCTCCTTGTTTACCGCCTGGCCGGAGCACTCGGCATATATTCGGAGAATTTCATTAAGCCTGTCTACACTTTGGGTCTTTGCACTAATAAAAATAAGACTGTCGTCAGCAAATAACAAGTGATTAACCCATGGTTCATGAATACTCACCCTGATCCTCTGTCAATGTATGCTCCCCCATAATTATTCAAGAGGGATGTAAGTCCTTGAGCACAAATGAGGAAGAGATATGGTGAGATAGGGCATCCTTGTTGCATCCCTCTAGAGGGGTTGAAAAAAGGAAGAAGTTCACCGTTGACCTTGGTCGTGAACCGCACCGAGGTGACGCACTTCATGATCAACCTGATAAAACGATCACCGAAACCCAGTCTCATCAACATCGCTTCGACATAATGCCATTCCACCCTATCATAAGCTTTGAGCATGTCAAGTTTGATTGCACAACATGGATTGTTGCCCCTTTTCCTCCTCTTGATAGCATGAATGGTCTCGTAAGCCACTAGAACATTGTCCGTAATCAAGCGACCCGGGACAAATGCACTTTGCTCTTCTCCAATGACATCATCAAGAATGGTCCGGGCCCTGTTAGCTACTGCTTTAACAGCAATCTTATAGAGCATCGGGCATAGCGCAATGGGCCTGTACTGTGAGATTTTCCGCGGGTGGCGAACTTTCGGAATCAAGGTAATAGCTGTGTCGTTCAGTCCGAGGGGTAGTTCACCACCATTGAGGAAACCCAGTGTAAGTCCATCTAGTGCCCCTTAGTGATTTTGGTGTATTGAAGACTTATAGGTTAAGTAACTAATGCGTTTGTGAGTGTACACATGTCTATAAGTCTATGAGGAGTTTGATATTTACAGAGAAAGTCAATTCTAAAAATGAAGTTCTTCATCCGAAGACTTTGATATTCTCAAGACTTTCAAGACTTTGAAAGTGAAGAAATTGGTGTGATCCTCAAGACTTGGTATTCGCTGAGGAACATGAAGCGTGAAGACTTTTGTTTTCGTAGTTTCATTTTCTCTTTCTTGAGTCATAGGAAACACCGCATCTGTTAAAGGGGGTCGAGGAAATACTAAGGAAAATTTCCATTTGATGCTCAACTCAAAATCCTACACCTACCAAACCCTTCGAGTGAAGCTTTTGGAAATCTCATACGCTTCAACAATTTCTTCAAAGGATGAGACGAAGCTCTTCCGATCACCGAGGAATTTGTTCGATCGAGGAGTTAGGAATTCGCCATGCGAATTGCCTACACTGTGGAGGAACATGATAGCCCCGAGGAATTTGAGAGTTAAATTTCCGACCGCTGTCATACGCCGCCAGCTGTCCCAAAATATCTTATCCACCTAACGGTCATATCATTGAAGGGCATTTATGTCTTATAATGTCGGGCTGCTCCTAGGCTATAAATAGCCGCCCCCTACAACCACTAGTCGGTTGGCTGCTCAGAGAGAACTTGACACTTGTCAATTGAGAGCAACCCATCCTCTGAGGACTTTGAGCGAAAATCATCAATTTAGGAAAAACCCAAAAGTGAGGAAAAAAGCAAAAACCAAACCCCAACAAACCCAAAGTGATTGAGCATCATCAAGAAATTGATCCTGCGTGGATCCGACGCTTTTACCTTTGAAGACTGTGGCTTCTTCCAGACGGTTAGGCGCCAAGGTCTAGAGCATCCAAGAGGAATTGTGGATTGCCGGGTGACCAAGTATGTGAAGGTTTGGAAGTCGCCTCAAGACTTACCACGAGTGATTGGACGAGGTCTGCGTGACCTTAGTTCAAGGAGAATACGGTGAGGACTTGGTGTCCCGAGCTGCGTGCTCAAGGATCGGGTGTCCGGACTGTGTGTCCTCGAGTTTAAATACTCACCGCTCCAACCAGACGTACAACCGAGACAGCAGCTTGAACCGGTCTACCAAATCATTGTCTTCACCAACCTAATCGGTTCTATTTCCTCAACCCTTTCATTTCCTCATAACTGTGTTGAGTGTTTGTCATATCTGTGTTTGAAGACTTTGATCAAGACTTTCTCAATTTCCTCGCTCAATTTCTTCACCGCTTTGTCTTCATCTTGTGTTATCCTCGTGATTACGCTTTACGTACTTCGTGATTGTCTTCATTTCATCATGATGACTATGCTTGTAATCTGTTATGCTTACTTCGAGTACTTATTCCTGTAAGTATTTTCTTCGCTAAGGAATTTCCTCACCAGCAAATTCCTCGTTGAAGAATTCATAAAAATCGCCTATTCACCCCCTCTAGTCGATATAACGCACTTTCAATTGGTATCGAGCTAGGTACTCCCTTGTTCGTGTGATTTTGGTTTAACCACCGGAGTTTTAGTTATGTTGACCGCAGGTATGATCAAGGTCTCAGCAGGGTGTCCTACCTTCGATGGGACGGACTACCCCTCATCGGAAGAACAAAATGCGAATGCATCTTGAAGCAATTGACAACGATCTACGGTATGTTGTGACAAAAGGTGTTTCCTCACCACACCTTCTCCGAATGATGCTGATGTGAAGAGATTCAAGCAACTCGATTCTCAAGTGAAGAATATCATATGTGGCCATCTCGAGCAAAGGTCAATATGGAAGAGTGAGTGCTTTGGAATCGCCAAACTCATCCGGGACAGCTGTCCAAAGTAAATGAAGGTGTTTCAACTCAGCGTGACTCTCGAGTTGATGTTCTTGGAATCTCTTCAACCGCTTCAAAAGACTCGACAACGAAAATGTTCAACAAACCTTCGATCGCCTCACCGACATCTCAAATGAGCTTCAAGCACTGGTGCCTTGACATCACCGACCATGAGGTGGTGAAGAAATTGCTAAGATCGCTTGATTCCTCATTTGATACTCGCACCGATGATACAAGAACGAGCTGACTACAAGTCTCTTGATCCTGCCGATATCCTCGAAAGGCTAAATACTCACGAAGTTCCAGCTTTTTGAAAAGAGAGATCTCTATGGTTACGGCTATGGAAAACACGTGCCTCAAGGCCAAGGTCGTGTCCGAACTCGAGAGTGAAGACTCGTAGTAGCCTTGGAGATCCTCAAGAATTTGGCCAGAGCTAGCACCGCCGTGAAGAAATTCCAGAAATTCTCAAGACGTGGTCGCTTTGGAAAATCCTCAAGAAGCGTGATTCCTCATCTAGTGACTATAAGCGAAGACTTTGCCACAAATGCAAGAAACCTGGTCACTATATCCAAGATTGTCCTCGGTGGGAAAAGGAATTAAGAAAGAAGAAACACAAGGATTACAGTTTTGATGACGTGAAGAAGAAGAAGAAATCATCAAAATCTTCATCATCAAAATCCTCAAAACCTTCTTCTCACAAGAAGAGCAGCTCCAAAAGGGCTCGGGCATTCATTTGCAAGGAAATGGACTCAAGCTGAATCTGAGGAAAATGAGGAAGAGGAGGAGTCTCAAGAATCCGAACTGGTGTGGCTAGTCCGGCTCTTGCTATCGCTTATGTTAGCAAGTCCATCTTCAACATCAAGAAACCGACTCCACCGACAAACCCGATGAGGAAAAACGATGACTACGCCCCACCTATTGCTTCATGGCAAAAGGTGCCAAGGTACTAAATTTCACCTCCTCTGAATCCAAAGTGAAAATGAATCGATGAGGATCTCAAGCCCAGCTACTCTAAACTTGCTAAGATTGCTATAAAACAACAAAGGGCTTTTGAAAAGGTTCAAAACATGCTAGATAAGAGTGATGATATGTTAGGTGAAGAAATGGATCGCACTCAAGCCCCGACCGAAAATCTTCAGAGACTTCAGCCTAAGCTTGATAACCTTTCAAGGTCATCATAACACTCTCTTATCTCGATCATGAGAAACTTTCTTATGAATTTCTTCAAAGAAAGCAAGATCTTGAGAAGCTAAGAGCGAGTTATGAAGATCTTGAAGGAGCGCGATTCATTACTTGCTCAACAAATCAGCGCTTCTCAAGAAGAATTTGTTCCTCCATGCTTAAAGTGCATTGAACGTGAATCGCTAATTCTTCACCTGAATGTTCAAATGCTTCAACTGTTACAAATTCTTCACCGCCTCTGCTATCACTAATTCCTCATCCGAGGACATTGCTAGTATCACCGACGATGCAGGATTGAAGGAATTGTACATGACAGGCATGTACAAAAGCCTCAAAGGGCATCGACTCTTTGTGATGTGCTTAAAAAGTAGATCCTCAATGTAAACCCTAGGAAAGAGGGTATCGCATTTGAGAGGAAATTAAATGCCGATGGAACATCTTTGGAAGCCCGAAAGCGGTACCCCAAAACCTCATGGGTTGCTTTGCAAAGGGACCTCCAGTTGATCCATCTACCTTATCTGGTTTTACATGTGAATTTCCTCATTACATTGATGAGTCATTCGACTCAAACTATAAAATGTTCAAAAGTCGAATGGTGAAGTATTTGCTAGATATGTTGGCACTAATCTGCAGAACGGTTCCCCTATGAAGAAAATCTGGGTTCCCAAGAAGTGCCTTGAAAGTCTTCAGTGAATGTCATCATGACACCACCTCGTGAAGAAAAGGAACCCCAGATCAAATTCTTCATATGGACCAAATTCTTCATATGGATCCAAGTCCTCATACGGACCAAATTCCTCACGTGGATCAAATTCCTCAAAAGGATCAAAGTCCTCATATGATTATCATCGTGCTAATAACTCGCTTTCGCAGTAGGTAGAGCTAAGGGCTATGAATATGTGCATTATTCTTCAAACCAATATGTTCATAAGTCCTCAAGAATTTCTCTGCTTATTCATATACTTACCCTAACCCCTCTTATGTGAAACGAAATGGTTTGGCCTCTATGCCACCATTCTCATATGGTGCTCGCAGAATGATGAACTCTTTGCCACCCCTTCAGATGTGGGTGGTAAAGAAAAAGAACTAATCTCTTCTGCAGGGTCAGGTCTCCGACGCGTGCCTTAACGCCCCAAGAATTTCTTTGGGGGCACGACAAATTACACGAAAGGACGCAGCTAATCATGATGAAATGAACTTTCATTTCACACGCCCTCATATCGCTTATCTCAGATAATCGACCGATGAAATTCATCTCGATGAACTTGATATCATATTCTTCACCGATGAAGTATATGAGATCGTAAGTTGTACTAATTCATCCGCAGGATGATCAACCCAAAGCCACCGAGTGGGTTCTCGATAGTGGATGTACAAATCACATGACCGGTGACAAGAATCTATTGATGGATGCTACCTTATCACCGTCACATGAAGCATATCATCTTTGGCCGACAAAGGCAAAAGTCGTGTATTGGGACTTGGTAAGGTTGCTATCTCTAAGGACATGCACATGGACAAAGTCATGCTTGTTGAGTCTTTAGGATATAACCTCATGTCGGTCTCAATGCTTTGTGATCTTGATATGGTTGTTATCTTTGGCAAGTATCGGTGTGTTGTGATTATGGAAGTCGACAATCCCAAAGTCTTCAAGGCTTTAGGAGAGGAGACTTGTATATTGTTGATTTTTCCACGTGACCACAACCAGCCGTGTGTCTACTTGCAAAAGCTTCGTAAGGCTGGCTATGGCATCAACGACTTGGTCATGCAGGCATGAGGAATTTGCACACGCCATGAAGAAGAAGCATGTCATTGGCATTGAGAATGTCAAATTCCTCAAGGATCACTTATGCGAGCTGTGAAGCTGGAAAAATGACCAAGGCCAAGCATCCAAATGAAGACTATCATGACCACTACTCGCCCCTTCGAATTGCTTCACATGGACCTCTTTGGTCCCAATCATTATTCAGTTGTCGTTAATGAAGCATCACTATATGGCTTTGTTATTGTTGATGATTACTCTCGTTACACTTGGGTACACATTGTTACTTACAAAAATCAAGTGCGTGAAATCTTCAAACGATTTTCCTCGAGGGCTTCAACCAACTTTGGTGTGAAGATAAAGCACATCAGGAGTGACAATGGAACCGAGTTCAAGAATTCCGGTCTTGATGACTATCTTGATGAACTTGGTATTACTCATGAGTTATCTGCTCCCTACACTCCGCAAAGAAAATGGCGCCGTGGAGCGCAAGAATGTAACTCTTGTTGAGATGGCTCGCACTATGCTTGATGAATACAAAACGCCTAGTCGCTTCGGATTGAAGCAATTGACACTGCGTGCCACATCATCAACAGAGTATATCTTCACAAATTCTTCAAAAGACTGCCTATGAACTCCTCATGCATAAGAAACCCAATGTAAGTTATTTCAAAGTCTTGATTGCTAAATGCTGGATTAGAGATCCTCACCACACCTCTAAATTTGCAATCAAAGCACATGAAGGTTTTATGCTTGGTTACGGAAAGGACTCGCACACCTACAGAGTCTTCAACATCACTCTACACAAGATTGTTGACATCAGTAGATGTGCGGTTCGATGAAACTAATGGCTCGCAAAGAGAGCACCTACCTTCGTGTTAGATGAACCAAAGACCGAGGATTCTATCGATTCAAGGCAACCGAGGATGTCATTCCCTTGAAGAAACCATCAAGAATTCATTCCTCAGACGCTGAAGAACGCCGGCTGATGCACTGAAGATAATCTTGAAGAAAATGGTGCCGAGGAAAATGGTCAAATTCCTCAAGACAACCAGCTCATCCTCGCGTTGCAAAAGAAGTGCAAGTTGACAAGATCATCGATGACATTGAAGCGCCAGTGTCCTCTCACACGCTCAAAAGCTTCACATTTATCTAACTTTGTGGGCACTATGCTTTTGTCTCTATCACAGAGCCCACTAAGGTAGATGAAGCATTCCTCGAGCCGGAGTGGATTCAGGCCATGCAAGAAGAATTACATCGATTCGAGCTCAACAATGTCTCGAACTGGTCAAACGTCCAGATCCTCGCAAGCATAATATCATTGGCACAAAGTGGATCTATCGCAACAAGCAAGATGAAAATGGTCTTGTGGTGAGGAATAAGGCACGACTAGTAGCTCAAGGCTACACGCAGTTGAAGGAATCGACTTCGATGAAACTTTTGCACTGCCGCTAGACTTGAGTCTATTCGCATATTACTCGCCTATGCTAACCATCACAATATCACTTTATATCAAATGGATGTGAAAAGTGCATTCCTCAATGGTAAGCTTGAGGAAGAAGTATATGTTGCTCAACCACCGTGTTTGAAGATCCAAAGAATCCTGACAAAGTCTTGAGACTAAATAAGGCTCTCTATGGCCTCAAGCAAGCCCCCCAAGCGTGGTATGATACATTGAAGGAATTCTTCGTGAAGAATGGCTTCACCCCGGTTCACTCGACCCTACTCTCTTTACTAAATCTTATGATGGTGAACTTTTGTGTGCCAAATATATGTTGATGATATTATCTTTGGTCAGATCGACCAACGTCATAGTGATGAATTTGCCTATATGATGAGTGAAGAATATCAAATGTCTATGATGGGAGAGTTGAAATTCTTCTTAGGTCTTCAAATTCGTCAACAACACAATGGCATATTCATATCTCAGAGAAATACCTCAAAGATGTCCTCAAGAAATTCGCATGCAAGATTGCAAAGGTGTCAAAATTCCTATGCCCACAAATGGCCATCTATGCAATCGATGAAAATGGTATTGACTTCGATCACAAGGTATACCGCTCCATGATTGGTTCTTTATTGTACTTATGTGCATCTAGGCCAGATATAATGCTTAGTGTTTGCATGTGTGCCCGGTTTCAAGCTACAATCAAGGAATCACACCATAAGGTGTGAAGCATATTCTTCGATATCTAGCTCACACACCAACACTAGGATTATGGTACCCCAAGGGTTCTACTTTTGATCTCATTGGATATTCGACTCGACTATGCTTTGGTGATCGTGTGGACCGCAAGTCAACATCTGGTACTTGTCATTTCCTCGGACGATCTTTTGGTCCATTGGTCCTCGAAGAAACAGAATCACAGATCACCGCTTCATCGCGGAAGCTGAATACATTGCTGCTGGCTCGTGTTGTGCTCAATTACTATGGATGAAGCAAACCCTCAAGGACTACTGACATCAACGTGAAGAATGTGCCTCTCATCGTGACAATGAGAGTGCCATCAAGATTGCTCACAACCCAGTTCAGCACTCGAAAACAAAGCACATTCAAATTCGTCATCATTTTCTTCGTGATCATGTGTTGAAGGGCGACATCTCCATCGAAAGCACGTGAAGACCGAAGAACAGCTAGCTGATATCTTCACTAAGCCCTTGGATGAGAAGAGATTTAGCAAGTTGCGTGTGAGCTAAATATCTTAGAATCTTGAATGTTCTTTGAAAAGGACACACATCCTAACACTTATGCAAATTTGATGACTTAGATGTGCAACACATGAAGAAACGCTTTTCTTCAATCAATGAAGAATAACACTCTAAGTGTGAAGAAATTAATGAAGAATTTGATTCTCGTAACCCTACGACAATTGTACGCTGTGTCTGAAATCATCATTCTTATACGGTGGGTCACGCCACCACCAAAGTTGAAATCTTCAATTTGAGTTTTTCCTCAGTTTTGAAATTCTTCGCTTTTTCAAATTCTTCAACTTTGCAAAATCTTCACTATTTCCGCTGCCTTTCTTCATTGGCTATATATATATATGGATTTATGTCCTCTACAGCATTCACTTATGGCTATTTCTTCAAGTCGCTTTTTCTGCTAAGTGAATGTGATCGGACCCTTCCCCCTCTATGCTATACTCAACCCAATCCATTCACAAATTCTTCATGTGCTGCTCGCTTTCAAACTCGTTCAAATTCTTCACCGTGTCCTTGATACCAAGAAATTGCAATGGAACTTTAAAACGAATCTTATTCAAACCTTCGCTTTTACCACTCAAACCGTTCCGCATCCCACGATGCATTATTATATTCACCCACGATCAGACACGATCTCCACTACACAAGACGTGGGTGACACATGTCGTGAGAAGGGAAGTGGTCAGGGCATGTTCGTCCTAAATCTTCTGGACGATCCGTTTTTCACCGTGTCTATAAATACCCTCTCTCCCTTCCTCACTCTTTTACTCCGCTCAAACTCTCTCTCGCTCGTGCTCCTCAAAACCCTAAGCGCCGCCGCTTCTCCGTCGCCCGGTGAGGAAAAGCTTCACTGCCTTGACCTCTTCGCCGACGTATTAGCGCCGACCGTGGAATATCTTCACTCCGCCGTCAGCCGTAGCTGATTTCCTCTCGCCAAGTTAGGGCGGGAAGATCCGAGCAGACGAACTTCTAAACTGTTCATCTCAGTTCGTCGTGTTATTCACTTCGGTTAATTAAAAGTTACTTTTATTACTCGCTTTGATTCTGAAATTTTCTTCAAAATCTTCAAAGGTGTTTATTCCTCAAATCTTCACACATATGAACACCTCAAATCTCTTGACTCGTTTCACTAAGCTATGATTTTCTTCAAGATTCCTCAAGTGTGTGGATCTTCGATCTATACAACTCGAACCTAAGACAAAGAACGCTTATTGAAATTCTTCAAGGTTCATCTGGTCAAAATCCTCAAAACTTGTTCTTTTTGAAAACCTTCCGAGAACACATATGACCTCTCCAAATTCCTCGCACCTATACTCTGTTCACGGTACAAATGTCCGCTGAATCCCTAGGTTCTCATCAACTTAACTCATTTGCAGCGTTCCTCGAAGAAAAACTGCACACTTCTTGAGAGAACTCAATTGTTCAATTTCCTCAAGCCCGAAGAAAATGGCGACGGTAAGAAGCCGCAGAAGGGAGGAAAGAAACCAGAGTTTATGACAGCATTTGAAATCCCCGAGGAAATATATGCCGACTCATCGCACACCGATGAAGAAAGTAAAATCAACGCAAGGTGCGATTCGTAAGATTGAACGGAGATGGGCACGGGAATGGAGGGAATATAGATATGTAACTCCTAAGTACATGAAGAAATTCGCTCTTAACCCTCCATGCCCAAGAGCTCCTTTGGCACCGCCAAATAGCTGATCCCACTAGCGCCAAACGCGGTGAGGACTTTCCGAGGAATGGGCTAAACGCCAAGCAAAATTGGCTAAGCAAGCAAAGGAAGCGGTGAAGAAATTCAATGAGGATTACGCATTGCCATCGCCACAGAGGTCTCGGTCAAACCGAGGAAATCAATGCAAAGAAGCACGCTCATAAGCCAAGTGCTTCATCATCTGCGCCCTCACGGCCAAGTTCCTCAAAGCACCTTCCAAGCAAATTCCTCAAACTGCTGCGCTCCACCAAAGTCCTCAACAGCTCCGGCTAAAACCTTCGGGCCTCGTGCACCTAGCTACATGTCAACGGATCGCTGGATTTTCAATTGCCTCGAGCATCTCTCGCAAGTTCTCGCCAGCTCCCATTTCTTCAACTGGTCCGACTCATTTGAAGACCAAAGCAACAGTTGGTCGAGGTCCTCGCCTAGCCCGACGAAGAAAATGGTTGCATTCCATGTGCCATCCGATGATGAGGCATCCGATGAAGAACTCGCAGAAATCATCGAGACCGACAAGCAAGGGCCGCTAGAGCCAAAGGTACATCTGTACATCGCTATTGGACCCAAGATAGTCCTCGACTTTTATTGATCTCTCGGCACAATGATCCCAATACCCTCTCGCTCGATCTTCACTTGACACCTGGTCAAAGTCATATGTTGACTCACTTCATAGCTGAAGAAAAATGGAAGTATGAAAAGGCGAGGGAAATCAAAAGGCTCAATACAGAAGGAGAAGTTCCTCGAAGAAAAACATTGTCAAGATGACACCGAGGAGCTTCTCCAAGTCCAGACTGAAATTCAAAACCTCAGCAAAAACTTCGATTCATTCAATGCTGATTGGCAAGGAGCCAAGGACAGATTCGTCAACCTGACGAAGAATCTCACAAATGTTGCTGTCCAAATGCAACATGAAATTCCTCAGGCTGTAGCCTCAGCTCAGCCTACTGAAGAAAAATGCCAAGATCACCGATGACGTTCAACTCTTGATGAAAACGCTGATTCCGTGGCTGATGATCCCATTCCAGCCTGAAGAAATTGCGGTGGCACCCACTAGTGGTGCGCTGCAGAAATTGCTCAAGACAGGGAACCGCATCAGTTGCTCCTGAAGAAAATGAACCAAATTCCTCAGCTCCTCCTGCACCAACTCCAACTCCAATTCTTCCATCTACTTTTGATGTGAAGAAAACCAAGGCTGCAGAACGAGCTGCTGTGAAGAAAAGGAAAGCATCACCATGCAGATTCTTCACCGTGAAGAAAATGAAGCCAATGACCAGCTCATTCGAAAAACCAATTGATGCTGTTCCAATTTCCTCCATACCATCAAAGGAAGTTGTTCCTTTTGGAGAAGAATACGAGATCCCAAATCGGATCCGATGAAGAACATCCGCTTTGCCGCTTCGTCGAGCAGCTTGATGAAGAAATTGAAGTGGATGCCATCCCTTCAACCCCGCTTATTCCTCATCGACTATGAAATTCCTCAGTCGGTGGTCGAGGAAATTGAAGATGAAGATGTGGATATTGGATGCACCACACCAGTGATCAATGATGACTTTTGGGAAAGTCAGATCCCAATACTCCTCTCTTCACCCCGCTCCAACAAGTTCCTCACTCCCCGCATGCATTTGTCCAAATAGACTCAAGAAAATCAACCCACGGGTTCTGTGCATGAAGAAATTCCAGCCACTAGTGCTTGATGAAACCGCCGCCGCTGCTAATCCTCGATCGCATGTTGAGGACCAAGAAATTCCTCAAGTCGATGAACCTGAACTTACGATTCCCGAGGTGGTGATGCAACTCATCGACACCCCTCGCCCAAGCAGAAGAATCCGTTCTCATCCAAGCAAAAGTTCAAGGTGAAGATTTCTTTGCCGAGCACGTGTTCTTCATCGAATATAATCCTTATGATTACGCTCGAATTAGGAAGAGGCGCTCGACTGCCGGTCAAGCCAACTTCTATTCCTCGGTGCTTTTCAACAAGGATAAAATCTTCGATCATGCTCATATTCCTCATGTGGATATGGAGTCACCGCCAGCTTTGAGCCAGTCCTCGGTGTTCTTCACGACGCAGGACTTCTAAACTTCTGACCGATATTTGTGGATCGAACGAAGAGCTAATTCTTGATTCTATGCAACCTCGATATCACCGGAGACGTCAAGACGCTAATTCATGGGTCTTAGATTGGATGACTGAAAACACTCACTACAAGGCACCTGCAATTGAATTGCTTCGTGCTCTACCACTCGATCCTCCGCTTGATGGTGCACGTCGGATCTATGAAGAAAAGGAACTTTCAAATCACTATATGCAAGTGCTGATGAAGCCATTGAAGCCAAGGCAGGCACCAAGAACCAAATTCCTCGTCAAGGAATTATTATATGTGCCTCGGACCGTCTATCGAATCTTGACGAAGACTATGAGTCCTATCAAAGGCCACGACTCGAACGATGAAGAAGTCGTTGGCATCATGAAGAATATGCTTTTCAATATCATCCATGGCGTTCCGTCAATTTTCATGATTTCTTCATGAGGACTCGCTAACATTGCCATGTCACCATTTGAGCTGAAGCCTTATGCGCCTTTGGATTATGAGATTCATCAGTCAAGGTCCTCACTCAATTACAAAGTCGATACTTTGAACCACCGCAGCTACTCGCCTCGATTGAAGTCCTCAAACGGCAAATTGCCTCACCGATGAAAAGGGCAAGGCTATCGCTGCGATAGATGAAGGTATTCGTCCATTGGATGGACAGGCCATAAAGCAGCATCTTACTCCACCAATGATGACTCGCCACACATGACTCAAAGAAGAAATACCTCAAGAAAGCAAAATCCTCAAGGAATCGCACCTGTGGTGATGATCGATCGTGAATTACTCCTCGGTCTTCATCGGAAGGTTGATCGCAATCATAAGTGGGTCAAACGCGTCAGTTTGGTACTCTTCTTTACAATATGACGTCTACTCACAATGCGGTGAAGAAAAACCACTACTACCTTCATGAAACCTTCAAGCGCACTGGCTGTTCTTTCACATGTCTATAATGAAGAAGAATCGACATCAATGGGTCTCAAGGAAGAATTTGACTGGTCTGCACCTCCTCAGAAGAAATTCAAGAAGGTCAAAGTTCCTTCCTTGGTGGCCAGCTCCTATTCTTCATCTCGCGACATCGATGAAAATGAAGATTTGGAAGACACTGCCGCTGGTCCTACTTCAACAAACAACCCCGATAATGTCAAGCGCTCCGTCTTCAACTTGATATTCCTCAAGAGCGTTAGTCCTCAGCCGATCCTTTTGGTCATTCAATGACAAAGGGGAGAAATTTGAGTTAGTCTTCAAGCGGGTCTAGTTTTTGTCTATATACAGATTTTATTAAGTTACAACTCTCGCTCTTCTTGAAACCTTTTATTGGATCGAGTTGTAATCTTAAACCCTATGGTGCTTTGATACTTTTGATGCATTATGATTTTGCACTATGCTTCATAGCAAATCTACTTGTGCTCGATACTTTATGTGCTATGATTCCTCATGCTGAATTTCATCAAGCACCATATTTCATCATGCATTTCAAATTCTTCATATTATATGTCAAATGCGTGTATGAATTACAAGATATAAAGGGAGATCTCCATGATTCAATTCTTCAAGTGTGCATTGCCTCAAAAGCAAATTCCTCACTATGCACATCTTCAGGGGGAGTTCTACTATATCTTGCAATCAAATTCCTCATTATCAGTATTTACAATTCATATGTTTATCCCCGTTGAAAACTTAACCCATATTGTCATCAATCACCAAAAAGGGGGAGATTGTAAGTGCAACTAGTGCCCCTTAGTGATTTTGGTGTATTGAAGACTTATAGGTTAAGTAACTAATGCGCTTGTGAGTGTACACAGTGTCTATAAGTCTATGAGGAGTTTGATATTTACAGAGAAAGTCGACCCTAAAAATGAAGTTCTTCATCTCAAGACTTTGATATTACGAAGACTTTCTCAAGACTTTGAAAGTGAAGAAATTGGTGTGATCCTCAAGACTTGGTATTCGCTTGAGGAACATGAAGCGTGAAGACTTTTGTTTTCGTAGTTTCATTTTCTCTTTCTTGAGTCATAGGAAACACCGCATCGTTAAAGGGGGTCGAGGAAATACTAAGGAAAATTTCCATTTGATGCTCAACTCAAAATCCTACACCTACCAAACCCTTCGAGTGAAGCTTTTGGAAATCTCATACAGATTCAGTCAATTTCTTCAAAGGATGTAGACGAAGCTCTTCCGATCACGAGGAATTTGTTCTCGACCGAGGAGTTAGGAATTCGCCAGGCGAATTGCCTACACCGTGAGGAACATGATAGCCCCGAGGAATTTGAGAGTCAAATTTCCGACCGTTCTTGTCTTCTTGCCACCTGTCCCAAAATACCTTATCCACCTAACGGTCATATCATTGAAGGGCATTTATGTCCTATCATGTCGGGCTGCTCCCTAGGCTATAAATAGCCGCCCCTACAACCACTAGTTGGTTGGCTGCTCCGAGAGAACTTGACACTTGTCATTTGAGAGCAACCCATCCTCCGAGGACTTTGAGCGAAAATCATCAAGTGAGGAAAACCCAAAAGTGAGGAAAACCCAAAACCAAACCCCAACAAACCCAAAGTGATTGAGCATCATCAAGAAATTGATCCTGCGTGGATCCGACGCTTTTACCTTTGAAGACTGTGCTTCTTCCAGACGGTTAGAAGGCCAAGGTCTAGAGCATCCAAGAGGAATTGTGGATTGCCGGGTGACCAAGTATGTGAAGGTTTGGAAGTCGCTCAAGACTTACCACGAGTGATTGGACGAGGTCTGCGTGACCTTAGTTCAAGGAGAATACGGTGAGGACTTGGTGTCCCGAGCTGCGTGCTCAGTGATCGGGTGTCCGGACTGTGTGTCCTCGAGTTTAAATACTCAGCCGCTTCCAACCAGACGCATAACCGAGACAGCTAGTTGGAACTGGTCTACCAAATCATTGTCTTCACCAACCTAATCGGTTCTATTTCCTCAACCCTTTCATTTCCTCATAACTGTGTTGAGTGTTTGTCATATCTGTGTTTGAAGACTTTGATCAAGACTTTCTCAATTTCCTCAGTTCAATTTCTTGATCTGCTTTGTCTTCATCTTGTGTTATCCTGTGATTACGCTTTTCTCGTACTCTATGATTGTCTTCATTTCATCATGATGACTATGCTTGTAATCTGTTATGCTTACTCGAGTACTTATTCTCGTCATAAGTATTTCTTCGCTAAGGAATTTCCTCACCAGCAAATTCCTCAGTGAAGAATTCATAAAAATCGCCTATTCACCCCCCCTCTAGTCGATATAACGCACTTTCACCCAGCAATGCCATAGTCACATCCTCCCCAACAACATCCCAATGTCGTTGGTAGAAACTAGCTGTGAAGCCGTCGATGCCCGGAGCTTTGGACGGTGCCATATCAAAGAGTGCCTTCCTAACATCTTCAGCCACATAGTCCTTCTCAATGAACTCATTCATGGCCTTAGAGACACGAGGTTGCACACATGCTAGTAGTTCATCCATCGAAAAGTACCCTTGCGATTGGTACTATGATTGATAGAAGCTCATTATTTCATGTTTTACCTCCCCTGGGTCGCTGCATGACTGACCGTCCGCTCTCTCCAGGGATGTTATTATGTTTATGCGTTCTCGATGGGAAGCCTGGGCCTAGAAGTATCCAGTATTCCGGTCACCCTCCTTAAGCCATGTCATGCGGGATCGCTGCTTAAGCCATATTTCCTCCTGCCGAAGGGCTTCTCGCAGATGTGATTCCACCGCTTTCTCTTCCTCCGTTGGCCCGCGACCCAATGAGGTACGTCGTAGGCGATCAAGACGCTGCTGAAGTTTGCGTACTTTTTTCGCTAAGTCTCCAAACTCATGCTGACCCCAGGTGCCCAAGTCGTTCTGGACCATCGAGAGAGCATCAACCAGCCCTTGAAGCCCACCTTGCCCAGCTCCTGTCCGCCATAGTCTCCTAACCATATCATCATAGTCAGGATGAGATTGCCATACATTTTCATAGCGAAAGGAGCGTTGTGCACGTGACCATCCCGGCTCCATTGTAGCCTTTAGCTCCGTAAGTAAGAAGCAATGATCAGACTCAACACTGCTGATGTGCTTAACACATGAGAATTCGAACAAGTCAAGAAAATTTTGGTTGACCAGTGCACGATCCAATCTAGCCTTGACGCTTCGATCTCCTTGATGTTTGTTATCCCATGTAAAAGGGACGCCGCGCCACCCCATCTCCTGGAGTGCACAGTCAGCTACCACATCCCGGAATGCACGCATCTATCCTTCCGGTCTTGGATTAATTCCAAACTGCTCGTCCGCCTGAAGAATTTCGTTGAAATCTCCCACGCATATCCATGCTTCATGCGGGACAGCAAATAAAGTGCGCATGAAGCGCCAGCTATGGTGTCTGTTTTTCACCCGTGGCTCGCCATAGAAGCCCGTGAATCGCCAAATTTTATTTGCTTGTCTCACAGTAACATCAATATGGGAAGCACTATAGTTTTGCAAAGTTACATTGACATCACTTGACGAAAAAAGGCCAATACCTCCACTAAGCCCGTCGCTGTCGATGGAAAAACAACCTGAGAAACCTAATGAAAACTTCAGATCCTCAACTCTCTTGCCCTTGATCTTCGTCTCCATGACAAATAACAGGGCGGTCCCTTCTTGCTTCACAAGATTGCGAAGCTCACGGACTGTCCAGGGGTTCCCAAGCCCCAGGTAGTTCCAAGACAAAGTGCTCATTGGCTCGGGCAGGGCTGTCTAGCAGCCTCTGCCGATGCTTCAGATGATGGAGGAGTGGGCTTCTTTTTCTTCCATTCCCTCTCGGGAAAGGCCTCCTTGAGGTCTCCCTCTTCCGACTCTGTCACAATATGTGTCCCCTCCCCGATATCCTGATCCATGTGTGCTTCTCCATGTTCAGTAATGGCAAGCTGTGTAGGTATCACCTTGCGGTAGACCTGAGTGGGTTGAGGCCCTCCCTTGCGCTTATTCTGCTGATTTTTCTTGACAGGTGAGGTAACCTCCGTACCGTTCTGCTGCTTGGTGTTGGACGAGCATGACTCGCGTGTGCTATGCTCTCCTTGGCCTTCTGCTCGCCTGAATTTGTTTTCTTTCTGTCCTCTGGCGCCCTGAGGCTGGATTTGAAGGATAGATCCCCCTTCTCATCACGAGTCCCCGGCGTAGGGCAGAATAGATCCGAATGTCCCAAGCGACCGCAAGAGAAGCAGAAGTGCGGAATATTTTCATATTGGATGTCATAGCAGTCCATGCTTTTCCTCTTAGTCGACTCAATCAAGATCCATCTGCGTAGGGGTTTTTGCACCGCAATGGTTACTCGAGCTCTAAGGAATCTCCCCACAGGATCAATCTCCACCACGGTGGCCTTCTGATCAATCTGTTTTGCAATAGCCAGGCCCCGCGTGTTATTCTTCAGGTTGTAAGGAAGATTCACAACCCTAGCCCACACCATCAGCCGACCAAATTTGAGTTCTGATGGCTGCATGTGTGATTCGAAATCCTCAAGAATCACTGCATGTTTGCTGATATGCCACGGGGATCCCTCCCAGATGCGATCCCGATCTCTCTTAATGGACGAAAGGCCAAGCCCCTAGGGTTTCCCCATGCCGGGCGAAGGGCGTCTGATATGGTGTTGATGTGGAAAAGGTTTCTGTGCAGGACCTTGCCCGCCAGGAGCCACTTGGGTGCTGCGCCGTCGTCCGTGTCGTCGATCACCAGAGGCATCGCCTCCTCTTCGGAGATATCGATCTTGCCAAGCGCCTCTTCCATCCGCGCCTGCGCCGAGCGCGGAGAGAGAGAGAGCCGCTACCTTGCTTGCCGTTGCCCACGCCTGATGTCGCCATCGCCGCCGGGATCACGGGTTTTAGGGTTTCGGGAAAAAGTCAGTTGTGTTTGTTTAGGAACTTAGGATTACTCCCAGTGATCTAAACACTCTTATATTTTTTTACGGAGGGAGTACAAGCTAATGACATCATCAGTAATTGATGCCATTATTTCCTGGGTGTGGCACCATTTAGAGGATGTTGAGGCAAAATAGCCCCCAACAACTCTTGTTAATTGCCCCTAGCTTCCCTCACTTTTATGCAAAGACGATCTTCCCGTGTAATCTTGGCGGGCTGAAACCGCATGAAACGCTCGGACACCCCAGCATCGCCGCAACTACCCCGCGCCACCACCACCGCGAGGCCACACCGCCGCTGTCAATTGGTCACCGTCGGCGAGCCCCAACCTTCGTTGCCTGCTTCCTCGACTCCACTGCTACCACTCTGATCTTCTAGACACGTCCAAGACGACTGCCGCGTCCTCCTGCTACCTCCCTTGTGACGCGGCGCTCCGACCATTGCTACTCGGCATTGTTGCTCGCGACCTTTTCAGTCAACCCCGACAGCGCCACCAACACCATTCAACGCAGCTTGCTGGCATCCGAGCGCAGTACCCGCACGATGGGACATGGCCAAAGGTGAGCACATGTTCGTTGGCAGTGTCAGTGTGCCCCTGTACCACGCGCGTGTGTCGCTATTCTTTTGTCATTGGGTCACGTGCAGGTGGGCCACGATGACCAGATTTTGATATTAGGGGTCTAAAATGGATTTACAAAGTGCTGCACCCGGACCCCCGACCCCCGCGTCCCTCTCTGAGGCGACACGGGGGGAACCCTATCCGCTCGCTTGGCGCCCTCCTTCCCGCCTCCCTCGCCGCCGTCTGGTCGCTGCGGCAAAGCCCTGGCAGTGCCGGCGGCGGCGGGGCATCTCCCCGGCGCAGCTCCCCTCCCTCCCCCAACGACGGCTCAGATCTGGTCGCTGGTGCCTTGGCAGCGTGGCGCGGCGGAGGCACGGTGGCGTCCCTGCTCGGCGCCGGAGGTGGTGGGCCGCCTGCTGCCGGCGGTGCTACCTCGACGGCTGGTGCAGCTCGGGACCTGGGATCCACCTTGGCTGGATCTGGGCGGCGGGGTTCGGGGCTGTGACCTCTGTTAGGCGTGGCGTGGTGTTCCCGTGGCTCTGCTGCGACTCGCTCCCGGCGGTGGTTGGCTAGCGGCGGGTCGGTGGTGTTGGCTGGCGGCGCCCGGAGCGCGGATCCGGGGATCTCGGTCTGGATCTGGTGCGTCTTCGGCGCTGGCCAGCGTGGTGCTCACGGCAGGGAGTGCGGCGGTTGTCTCTGGATCCTTGCGTGGAGCGTAGCAGGTTGGAGGGTGTAGGTGGTGCACCGACACTGGCGGTGGCGGTGGTGCAAGCGCAATGCGGCGGCGGCGCTGTGAGGCCTTGCCAGGAAAGGTCTTGGCGGGCAGTGGGCGTTCGGTTACGGCTTGTGTGAGGCGTGCGGCGATGCCTCGGCGGTGTGGATGGCGGCGTGTGGTCAGAGGTGCGAGTTGGATCCATTCTGGTGGCAGTCCCCTGGCGCGGGTGAAGGCCGCCGTGGCGGAACTGGCTTTGCACCGCTCGGTGGTTGCTGCGGCTCCTAGTCGATGTTGAAGGTGATGGCTTTAGGCGTGTTCCCTCGGCAGTGAGGGGGGCTTCGATGGCAAGTTGTTGCGGTGACGGCGGTGCGAGGCATCTGATCGGGACTGGCCGGGATCTTGGAGACGTGGAGATGTGCAGCGCTACGGATGAAAATCCTGTTCGGTTGTGGCCGGACCGGCGTTGATGGCACCTGCGGGTGCCATTCACCTTCCTGAAGGCTTCGTCGAGTGCAACGCCACCATCTTCCTCGCGACCTCGTATAGGCAGCTGTCTCCGGGGCGAAAGCCTTGATTCGTAGGATCAGCATGATGGCAACGTCTTTGAGGTTGTTACTCTGTTGGGAGCATTGTGCTGGGAGACTCGAGGTCCCATGATGCGCTCCTCCGGTGTTCACCGCTGCCCGGATCTTTCTCCTCGGGCGCCATGTACGGTCCTCGCTGGCTAATCCAAGGAAGCTGGAGTTGCTGTTCTTCGGAGGTCTTCAGTGTCGGCCGAGACGTGGCGAGGGGCTCGGTGTTGGGTAGGCATTTTGTGTCGTAGCTGTGTAGTTGTGTTTGGTTGTCCTTGTTCAAACCGGGTGTGGAGTCTTCGTTGTTCGCAACGAGTGGTAGACGTTGTATGTCTTATTTCTTTCCTTTTATAAAGCTAAGGTACGCAATTTGCGTACCATCGAAAAAAAATGGATTTACGAAAAATAAGTTTACAGGAACTGAGAAATGTAGTTGTCAGACAATTTCTCCTAAATTATATGATCATCCCAAAGTGACTTTTTTATGGAAAGTTTTTTACCGGAGCCATTGGAGTTGCTCTAAGCAAATAAATCTCCGTTGTATGCACTCTTGCGCCAAAGAAGAAGAAAAATTACATATTTATACTTCCTTTTTCCTACTTTGTATCCTTTTTTTCTCAATGAAGGAAATAAACTTCGTGTGATAGAGTAAGTTTTACTGTATAGTTAATGAACGAATTGGGTGTGCCATTAATCAGGTGATGGGGCAGAAGGTGATATGGTAGGTGGCGGCGCCGGCGCAGGTGAAGGTGGAGCTGGCGTCGTCGTAGGCGTAGCTGTAGGCGGCCGGGCAGGCGGCCTTGAATACCCGCGAGTAGTTTGTGGGCCCGCACGCCGCCGGCGTGCCGTAGTCGCCAGTGCAGCAGTAGCGCGCGCTGCCGTAAGCGTTGCACGCGCTCTTGCACGCCACCACCTCGCCAGAGCCGGACACCACGCGCAGGTCCGACGGGCACACCGCGTTCACGTCGCCCGCGCACGCCGCGGCGCGGCAGGCACCGCCGTCCCCATTGTTGTTGGGCGCGATGGAGAGGGGCAGGTTGAATCCGTCGACGAGGCTGACGTCGTAGAAGTCCTGGCCTCCTCCGCCCGGGGCGGCGAGGGTGATCTCAGCGAGCGTGACGGGCGGGGCGGGCCCGTGGCCGGCGCAGGCGACACAGCCGGTGCCACAGTCGGCGGTGGCGCAGGCGAGGTGGCCCGTGGAGGCGTCGACGGCGCAGCCGGTGCGCGCCCAGAAGTTGCCGGACCAGGCGCCGGAGGACGGGGCGGCGAGGTCGTCAGTGGCGCCGGGGGCGAGGTAGAAGCCGGTGCGGGCGAGCCGCGGCGATGTGGCGCCGTTGAGAGCGCCCACCCACACCGGGTGCGCGCACGCGTTGTGGAAGCTGAGCGACCTCGCCGCCGCCGCCTCCGGCCGACCGTTGGTGGCGACGCCGAGGAGAAGGACGATGGTCAGGTGGAGAGGAAAGAGTTTGGTCAGCTGCCTGCACATGCTGCAGGTGGAAGAAGCTCCATTGCCTTTATCGCCGGCGGCGACCGTGGGCATCATCAGTCAGTTGGAGACGAGAAGGCCGGTCACTCGAAGCAGCTAAGCTAGGTAGCGATGAATGGAGAAGCACCTCGATCGATTGATCGATCCATCCATCTATCTCGTCGAATTTATAGTAGTGCGTGCCGACCTACAAGAAGCAAGTAGGGGCGTACATGTCATGCACGCACGAGACTATCTATGAACCACAGGAGTAGGTAGGTAGTAGATATAGATGGGATAGGTGATAGGGGGTGCGTGCGTGGAGGAGAAAAACTGAATTGCATTTTTTGTGTGGAATTTATTTATTTACTTTTTTTTGCGAGTGTTATTTATTTACTTTTGGTGGCTCACGTACATACGCTTGTCGCTTGGCATGGGCTAGCTGCATCAGAGCATCTCCACTGTTCTACTTCTGCACAAGATAAAATCGCTTTGCAGAAACAATTCTTTCTCAGAGGCTTCTTACCGGTCGTACTCGATCGCCGATTTTACCATTTTTGAAACCCTATTTCGGCGAAAAAAGGTCCATATGGATGAGAATAGGCCCATATTCGGTCTGGTTCGCCGTGCCTCGACGTTCAATTATCAACATAAATATTTTTTTATCACATATTTCTTCATAGAAATTTCAAATACTTCAACAAAATAGTACAACAACAAATAGTTCAATACAATTTATATAGTTTAACAAATAAAAACTCATATTTCATCACACGTCGCGCCCGGTGTCGCCCTTGACACTATTAGGAAAAGGCCTACTAATGGCGCACTGGTTTTGCCTACTAATGGCGCATTACCAGTGCGCCATTAGTATCACGCCACTAGAATTTTTTACTAATGGCGCACCACTGGTGCGCCATTAGTATATGGTATACTAATGGCGCACCTGGCAGTGCGCCATTAGTTTTGCCCACAGTGCGCCATTAGTGTCTTATATACTAATGGCGCATGACATGGTAGTGCGCCATTAGTAACAATTTTTTTAATTTTTTTCCTTAATCTCAAGTCACTATTTCACCTATGAGATATCCAACACATATATATACAACAAGCATCGATATAACAATCCTAGCCAACACACAAGTTCCATCATATATACATACATAGCCAACACACAATTTCCATCATATATACATACATAGCCAACACACAAGTTCCATCATATATACATACATAGCCAACACATAGTTCCATCGTTACATATTACAAAAGTTTCACATTGTTCATCCAACACCGTTATCCATGAAATCACAAAAGTTTCACATTGATACAAAATAAAAACACAAATGGAAAAGAAGCACTCCATCCACGCAAGCTTCCGTCAATTAAATCAAATCTGCAAAATGATAAACAAGAAGTTAGAAGAAGAAAAAGAAGAAGACTAGAAGAATACTAGAAGAAGAACACTAGAAGAAGAATAAGAAGAGTTTTGGAAAAGAAGAAGAATAAGAAGAAGACTATAAGCTTATTATGTAAACTTGATCATTTTGTGCTAACATAAGTTATTTTGGAGCTAACCTATAGGAAACTAAGCATATAAGCTCTAAGTTAGTATATTAGAGCCAACTTAGGTAAAATGAAGCTAACCTATGTCATTTTGGAAAACAAGAAGAATAAGAAAAAGACTATAAGCTTATTATGTAAACTTGATCATTTTGTGCTAACATAAGTTATTTTGGAGCTAACCTATAGGAAACTAAGCATATAAGCTCTATATTATATGATGTACTGAAGAACTTGAGCAAAAAAAGATAAATAGGAACATATTTCTCACCTTGGAGGTGTTGCTGCTGCTGCACTGTCTGCTGTAGCCAGCGAATTAAGTTAGCTTGTATTTGGGCTTGCTTTTCCTTCTAAGCTCTCTGCATCTATAACACAGAATAAGAGGGGAACTTGACAACTAGCTGGAGCATATATTTCAGGATCTTCTAATGGGGGGTTGTTTAGTTTCCTAGTTCCATGCTTTTGTTGGACAAGTTAGAAATGAAGGTCCCCTAAAATGGTATTTGATTAGTGGGCAAGCCCACAGATTTACAAATCCACTGAAACACCAAGAACATTTGGTTCAATAATAAACAATTTTTATTGGTTCACTTTCCTACATCATGCACAACAAGTTGAATTAGCCTAGAAAATTAAACCAAGGCTTTATGCAGACAAACAAGTTGAAATACTTCATGTACATGAAACAAAGAGGATCCAGTTACATTCAATTGTTGTGAGCATGGAATCAAATGAAACTCATTACTCTACATGGCATAGTCTATCATGTACATGAAAGAATGATGATCCAATTGCAGTTTATATTTGTAATTGACTAAAATAAGTACTGTAGGAGTATCTTTTTATACCTGTTGTAGGAGTATCTATATATACAAAAGTTAATCATTATGCTTATGAGATCAGAGTAACCAAATTTATTCAGCTGACCTCTCTACAAATTCATGGCGGTGGACACAAAAGTCCACTTCTAAAGAACTATAATGATCTGTTTGAATTACTAATTAATAATATAAACTGGAACAGGAGCTCAAGTTTCTTGGACACAAGTTGACCATGCAGCAACTACATGAGCAAAGCATTACTATCTCTGACAAAACCTAGAAGCTTGATACAAAACGCTTTTGAACTGCAGAGACAATGTAATCAACTTTGAATATTTTCTAAGTACAAACCAGCAATATCTAGGAACTAACAAAATTGTAACATCAAAACAAGAAATCATAAAAACACTAAATACAGGCCAAAGCAAATGATATGGCAGCTGACATGTACGCTCACTAGAAATATAAGACATTTCCTACTATAGTAATACAAGAAAACTATCAGATACGCAACATAAAACCATCAGATTCCGCAACATAAAACTACAACAACATAAAACCATCAGTATCTACAATAGTAGCAAGATTAATACAAGAATACACAAGAGATTAGTCAGTTTTATCTCGACTGTTTACTGCTGCCGTAGGGCGGGAGGAAGGCGCCACGGTGGAGAGGGCGAGGCCGAGGACGGCGTGGGGCTTGAGGGCCCATGGCCTGGTGAGGCCGACGAGGTGGTCATCCCCGACGCCGGGCGGAGCTAGGGTTCGGGAGACGGCGGGCGGCTGAGGGGACGGGCGATGGAGAGGGGTAGGGGGAGGTCGCGGAGAAGAGAGGAGGAGGCGGGCGGGGCGCAGCTGGCCGGAGGGGCTCAGACCGGAGGCGGGCAGCGGAGGGTTCGGCCGGCTGGCGCGGCCAAGGGCGGGTCGACAATGTGGCGGCTTAGGAACCCTAGCTGTCAAGGCCGGGAGGAGGGCGCAGGGGGCTGGGTGGAGGGGGACGAGGGAAGGGCGCGGGGGGGGATGAGGGAGGTGGTCGGGCGGAGGGTGGTCGGGTGCACGGCCGGGACGACGGGTGAGATGAGGCGGAGGATTAGAGTGTGGATTGGGGATTGGGGATTTTCTTGGGGAGGCTTAGCAATGGCGCACCACCCGGGGTGCGCCATAAGTACATCCATATCAATGGCGCACCATGTATGGGTGCGCCATAAGTAATTTAATCTAGCCCGACTTGTCTTATATACCACCTAACCCTATCTACAATGTAACCCGCCCACTAGCCCGATTGGTCAAGACGTTAAAGACACACATCGTGGGGTCTGGGTTCGATTCCTGTGCTCCCCAATATTTTTTATGCATTTTAAATCCTGTTTGATATTTATTTGTGTTTAAATATGTTCAAATTTGTTTAAATCATAACAGTAATATTTTTTTATAAAAACAATAATAATTTTTTTATAAAATATGTTCAAATTTGTTACTTGAAAATATCATCGGCGGCGGCGGTGGAGCGGGGGAGGGTGCGGGGGTGCCCGTTGGCGGCGGTGGAGCGGAGGAGGGTGCGGGGGGGCGGGTGCTCATCGGCGGCGGTGGAGCGGGGAGGTTGCGGTGGGTCATGGCGGTGGAGCTAGCGGGGAGGTGCGGTGGGATCAAGATCGAGATCAAAAGAACCCGCCCACTAGCCCGACCGGTCAAGACGCTAAAGACACACACCAGAGGTTCTGGTTCGATTCCTGTGCTCCCCAATATTTTTTATGCATTTTAAATCCTGTTTGATATTTATTTGTGTTTAAATATGTTCAAACTTGTTTAAATCATAACAGTAATATTTTTTATAAAAACACTAATAATTTTTTAAAAATATGTTCAAATTTGTTACTTGAAAATATCATCGGTGGCGGTGGAGCGGGGAGGGTGGGGGGGTGCCCCGTTGGCGGCGGTGGAGCGGGGGAGGGTGCGAGGGACCGGGTGCTCGTCGGCGGCGATGGAGCGGGGGAGGGTTGCGGTGGGTCGTCGACGGCGGTGGAGCTAGCGGGGAGGTGCGGGTGCCTGCTGGCGGTGGAGCGGGGAGGATGCGCGGAGGAGGGGAGGCGGGTGCTCTTGGTGGTGGAGCGGGGGAGAGTTGCGGTGGGTCGTCGGGCGGTGGAGCTAAGCGGGGAGGTGCGGGTGGGATTCGAGATCGAGATCAAAAGTGTCCATGAAAATATACACGATGCGCCATTAGCAGTTTTGCAAAAAGAAAAAATTATATACTAATGGCGATCGCTTACAAGGTGCGCCATTACTTGTTAGAACTAGTAATGGCGCACTTTGGCGTCATGCGCCATTAGAATGTATGGAAAAATGAAAAAAAATTCAATACTAGTGGCGCACCGTGTGCCTGGTGCGCCATTAGTGTCTTCCTTACTAATGGCGCACCTCCAACCGGTGCGCCATTAGTATATAGTAGTGGCGCACTGCTTACCTGGTGCGCCATTAGTATCAATCCTATCTATAGCCCTTTTCCTAGTAGTGTGAGCCTCCATAGGTGCTCTATCAGATCTTGCTGCAGTTGATGATGCACATGTGGGTCTCGGATCTCCTGACGCATATTGAGGTAGGCAGTCCAGGTTGCCGGTAGCTGGTGATCAACTTGGGCAAGAGGACCTGCCGGTGGTATGGTTCAGTGTCAAACACTGGCTCTTCCTACTCGCTCTCAATGATCATGTTGTGCAAGATGACACAGCAGGTCATGATCTCCCACATTTGATCTTTCGACCAGGTCTGAGCGGGTAATCGGACAACAAAGAATCGAGATTGGAGCACACCAAAGGCCCGCTCGACATCCTTCCTGCAAGCCTCCTGAATCTTCGGAAACCAGGCGTTCTTGCCTCCAGGCACAGGGTTTTTGATGGTCTTGACAAATGTCGACCATCTCGGATAGATGCCATTAGCTAGATAGTACCCCTTGTTGTACTGCCGGCCATTGATCTCGAAGTTCACCGGAGGAGAATGACCTTCAACAAGCTTGGCAAAGACAGAGAGCACCGCAAAGACGTTGATGTCATTGTGAGTTCTGGCATACCAAAGAAGGAGTGCCAAATCCAGAGGTCCTGTGGCCACCGCCTCAAGTACCACATCGCAACCGCCTTTGGCGCTTTTGTACATCTCCCGCCAAGCAAATGGGCAATTCTTCCATTTCCAATGCATGCGCCGATGCTTCCAAGCATCCTGTGAAATCCTCTTGCTGCATTCTCGTGCAAGGATCCGAGCAAAGGTCTTCCGCATTGGGTGTTCTCAAGTATTGCGGCCCAAACACCGCCACCATCGCCTCGACGTAACTTGTAGAAACACTCTAGGCTGGTCGACTCGGCCATGCGCCCATAGTCGTCGAGTGAGTCACCGGGAGCTCCGCATGCAAGCATCCTCATTGCTGTCATGTATTTCTGGATGGAGGTGAATCCAAGTGAACCGGTGCAATCCATCTTGCACTTGAAGTAGCTGTCGAACTCCTGGATGGAATTCACAATCCGGAGGAAAAGCTTTCGGCTCATCCGATAACGGCGCCGAAATGTTCTGTCGCAGTGAAGTGGAGCATCGGCGAAGTAGTCGGAGTAGAGCATGCAAGAGCCTTCGAGACGATGCCGGTTCTTTTGCTTTCACCCGCCCCGGCGCCGAGCCACCTCGCTGCTTTTCATTGCTCGCCAAAGAACTGGGTGAGGGCGGCGAGCACCATGAGATGCTCTTCTTCCTGGACGCCGGCCTCGGCTTCCTCCTCCAGCAGCGCGGCGAGCACTTCCTCGTCATCCGAGTCCATCGCCGAGGCAGGCAAATCGCCGAACACCTTGCGCGCGGTGGGCGTGCACCCGCCGCTAAACTGCCCCTCCGCGGCCGGAAACGCCCAACTGGTGTCGGAGGGGCTGTCGCGGCGAACCTATGCTATTTGTCCAGCGGGGAATGGCTATCTATCGGTGAAGGGCGGCGGGGCAGCGCCGGGATATACCTAGTTGCGGCCGAGAGCGCGGGGGGTGGGAGGCGATCGGGGAAGAAAATCTTGACTTTTCACCCGACGGCGTGGGCTACCGCTGCTTTTGCACCGAGCCCCAAGCGCGCCGGGTTCGGCATGCGGCCGCCGGGCAGTAAAAAGGGCCGAACCGGCGCTTTTCGTCGTCCTGGGGGCGCGACTGGGCCGTTTTTTTGGCGCCGGCACCGAAAAAGTCGCCTGGGGGGCCCTGTTGGGGGCGCGGCTAGAGATGCTCTCATATACTGCTAGACAGAGTGGCGCGTTCCGCTGCGCCGGCTATAGCTATGTTCTACAGATGCGAGTTTAGGTTGCCCGGCATGCCAAGAACTGTAAAATTGAGGCATGCATATACAGCACATGAAAAATTCTTAGCTAGTCTATTAGCATTTTCACTGACCTTAACATACTGCATTGACAGTCTCATGGTCTGCAACTAAGATACAACAGACAAGTTTCCACATGAGAGATACAAAAGCCAAAATAAAATAACTACAGTGCCTCGCGTGTGACACGAAACACTCCGGCTCTTATGTCTTTTACAACTAAAATTGTCATCCAAAACAACCCTAAAAAGACTAAAATTTGCTATCTGAAAAGGAAGCTGCCATGCTTGGCAACTAAGTTGTCATCCTCACGCCATTAAACTTGACATTAAAAGCATTCGGAGTTGCTATGTGTTCGTGCCGCACATGTAGCACTTATCAGGGTCCAATGGCTAAGCTCAGTTTTATCAATGGACTACATACATAAATGGCAAAGTCAAATCTTCTCCAGTGACTGCTTGCTTAAATAGTAAGGGCATCTCAAACGACGATCCTCCAACCACGTGCAACTGTCCTGATTGCGCGGTCGAGACGTGCTTTGTCATCCAATGTGGTCTTACATCGGTCCGCAGGACGATCCAGACGCACTTTTTCCCGTAAACCTTTGGGCCTGATCTGGGTCAGGGCGGGCCAGTTTGGATTCTGGCTGGTCTGGCGTGCTATGGGCGATGGGGGCGGCGGCTACTATGTTGCATCTCCTGCAGCGCGGCGGTGGGAGCTTAGCGGGAGTTGGCCTGACATGCTCTAATACATCCATATTGCATCATATTTTCCTACTGTTATTTATAATGTTTTTATGTATAATAAGGCTTTATGGAGTAATTCTAATGTCTTTTCTCTCATAATATGCAAGGCTTACACAAAGAGGGAGAATGCCGGCAACTGGAATTTTGGACCGGAAAAAGCCATGTCAGAGATACCTATTATGCACATCTCCAAATGAGCTGAAAATTTACGGAGAATTATTTTGGAATATAAAAAATACTGGAGCAAATAACTACTGGAGGGGGCCCACCTGGTGACCACAAGACACCAGGGCTCGTCGCCCCCCCAGGCGCGCCCTAGTGGGTTGTGGCTAGCCCAGCCCACCTCCGGTGCCCATCTTCTGGTACATAAGGTCTTTTGACCTAGAAAAAATCAGGAGAAGACTTTCGGGACGGAGCGCCGCCATCTCGAGGCGGAACTTGGGCATGAGCACTTTTGCCCTCTGGCGGAGCAATTCCGCCGGGGGAACTTCCCTCCCGGAGGGGGAAATCGAAGCCATCGTCATCACCAACAACCCTCTCATCTTTGGGAGGCCAATCTTCATCAACATCTTCAACAACGACATCTCATCTCAAACCCTAGTTCATCTCTTGTGTCAATCTTTTTACCGGAACCTCAGATTGGTACCTATGGGTGACTATTAGTGTTGATTACATCTTCTAGTTGATTACTATATGGTTTATTTTGTGGAAGATTATATGTTCAGATCCATTATGCTATTTAATACCCCTCTGATCTTGAGCATGAATATCATTTGTGAGTAGTTATTTTTGTTCTTGAGGTCACGGGAGAAGTCATGTTGCAAGTACTCATGTGACATTGATATGTGTTTGATTGTTTGATGATATGTATGTTGTGATTCCCTTAGTGGTGTCATGTGAACGTCGACTACATGACATTTCACCATCTTTGTCCTAAGGGAATGCATTTTGGAGTAGTTATTAGATGATGGGTTTTGCTAGAGTGACAGAAGTTTAAACCCTAGTTTATGTGCTATTCCGTAAGGGGCCGATTTGGATCCATATGTTCAATGCTATGGTTAGATTTTATCTTAATACTTTTCTCGTAGTTGTGGATGCTTTGAGGGGGTTAATCATAAGTGGGAGGTTTGTTCAACTAAGAACATCACCCAAGCACCGGTCCACCCACATATCAAATTATCAAAGTAGCGAACACGAATCAAACCAACATGATGAAAGTGACTAGGTGAAATTCCCGTGTGCCCTCAAGAACGTTTTGCTTATTATAAGAGACCATTTTGGCCTGTCCTTTGACACAAAAGGATTGGGCTACCTTGATGCACTTTATTTACTGTTACCGTTACTTGATCATTACAAATTATCTTGCTATCAAACTACCTGTTATCGACAATTTCAGTGCTTGCAGAAATTACCTTGCTGAAAACCGCTTGTCATTTCCTTCTGCTCCTCGTTGGGTTCGACACTCTTACTTATCGAAAGGACTACGAATGATCCCCTATACTTGTGGGTATCAAGATTCTATAGTAGCGCCCTTGCCGGGGAGTGAAGCGCTCTTGGTAAGTGGAAATTGGTAAGGAAAAATTTATATTACGTGCTGAAATTTATTGTCACTTGTTACTATGGAAAACAATCATTTGAGGGGTTTGTTCGGGGTATCTTCACCTCGACCAGAAGAACAATTAGTTTCCCCTCAACCTACTGCACCGACTGAAAATATTAGCTATGAAATTCCTTCGGGTATAATAGAGCAACTGCTAGCTAATCCTTATGCAGGAGACGGAACTAAACATCCTGATATGCATTTGATATATGTGGATGAAATTTGTGGATTATTTAAGCTTGCATGTTTACCCGGAGATGAAGCTAAGAAGAAGGTTTTCCCTTTATCTTTCAAGGGAAAAGCATTGACATGGTATAGGCTATGCGATGATATTGGATCTTGGAACTGGAATTGACTGAAATTGGAATTTCATCAAAAGTTTTATCCTATGCATCTAGTTCATCGTGATCGGAATTAATATATATATATGTATATATATATATATATATATATATATATAGGGAAAATCCATCCTACCACCCGGTGGTAGTTACCCCACTTGTCTCATATACTACCATGTGGTACTATATATATTATTTTATTATTTTAAATATGTTCATATACTATATCTAAGATATTTCAAAGCAAGTTACATGAAAAATTGCATATGAGCCCATAGTTTTGTTATATTTGTAAAATACATACATATTTATGCGTAAAAATGAGCATACTCAAAATGGTACATACTACCTAAAATTAGTATATATACTACCTAATCATTGTTATATACTACATACTACATGTACATACTCTCGGTTCCGGCAGATACTACATACAACATACAAAACACAAGTGGTGGTAACTACCACTGCTTGTAGGAAACATTTGTCCTATATATATATATATATATATATATATATATATATATATATATATATATATATATATGACACATTTTATCTACCACCAGTGGTAGTTACCACCACTTGAGTTTTATATGTAGTATGTAGTATCTATCAAATCAGAGAGTATGTACGCGTAGTATGTAGTATATAAGAATGTTTAGGTAGCATATATAATATATTTTTGGTAGTATGTATCATATTTTGAGTATGCTCTCTTTATGTACAAATATATACGTATTTCACAAATATAATAAAAATCATGGGCCAACTTGAAATTTTTTCATGCAACTCACTTTGGAGTATCTTATATATAGTATATGAACATACTTAAAATGATAAAGTAGGATATATACTACCATAAGATAGTATATGAGACATGTGGGGTAACTACCCCCAGGTGGTAGGAGAAAGTATCGCTCTAGCTTGGGGGAGGCTTAAGTCAATGTTATATTCATGCCCCAATCATGAGCTCTTGAGAGAAATTATTATTCAGAATTTTTATGCCCGGCTTTCTCGTGATGATCAATCCATGCTCGATACTTCTTGTACTGGTTCTTTTATGAAGAAGACTATTGATTTCAAGTGGGATCTCTTGGAAAGAATTAAACGCAACTCTGAAGATTGGGAACTCGACGAAGGTAAAGAGTCAGGTATTAAGCTTGTGTTTGATTGTGTTAAATCTTTTATAAATACCGATGCTTTTCACAAGTTTAGCACTAAATATGGACTTGACTCTGAGATAGTAGCCTATTTTTGTGAATCATTTGCTACTCATGTTGATCTCCCTAAGGATAAGTGGTTTAATTATCACCCCCCCCCCCCTATTAAAGAAGAAATCAAAGAACCGGTCATAGCTAAAGATGAAACTATCATTTACAATGTTGATCTAGTTGTGCCTACTTGAAAGCACAAGTGCTCCCTGGGTCATTTTGGTAATTAATGACAACATATCTCTTGTTGGACTAATACTTTTATCAAGTATATTTCAGATGATTTCAACAATGGCGTGGCAAGGACAAGAGGATGAGCAACCCCTTCAAAATGCTAAGGACAAAGATTGGCAAAGGCTCAAGACTCTTCATTTTCATTTTAGTGATCCAAGATCACATTGAGTCCATAGGAAAGCCAATACTATTAAAAGGGTATGAGGTGTTGCTTAATGGTCTACTTGCTCAAAGTGCTTAGTAATATTGCTCAAAAACCCTCAATCACTTTCTCATTTCCACATTTGTCCAAAACCTAAAGTCAAACACGGCCCCACCGATTTGATCTATCCGGCGCCACCGAGTTCAGTTGGCATAGCCATTGCTAGAAACCCTAGACAATTCGGTCTCATCAATATAGATCTCGGTCTCACCGAGATGGCCTTGCAAACTCTCTGTTACCTGTTGTAATCATTTTGGTCTCACCGAAATGAGCAATCGGTCCCACCGAGTTTGCCTGGCCAACTCTCTGTTTGCTCATTGCTGAAATCGGTGTCGCCGAGTTCATGCAATCGGTCTCACAGATATGAGGTTTTGCCCTAGCCTTAGCACATCGGTCTCATCGGTTTGATCATGTCAGTCCCACCGAGATTCCTAACGTTCACATTTTGAACTGAATCGGTCTCACCGAGTTCTTCTATTTGGTTTGACCGAGTTGGGTCAAATGTGTGTAACGGTTGGATTTTGTGTGGAGGCTATATATACCCCTCCACTCCTTCTCAATTCAAGGGAGAGCCATCAGAACGTGCCTACACTTCCACTACTCATTTTCTGAGAGAGAACCACCTACTCATGTGTTGAGACCAAGATATTCCAATCCTACCACTAGAATCTTGATCTCTAGCCTTCGCCAAGTTGCTTTCCACTCAAATCTTCTTTCCACCATAGCCAAATCTGTGAGAGAGAGAGTTGAGTGCTGGGGAGACTATCATTTGAAGCACAAGAGCAAGGAGTTCATCATCAACACACCATCTATTACCTTTTGGAGAGTGGTGTCTCCTAGATTGGTTAGGTGTCACTTGGGAACCTCCGACAAGATTGTGGAGTTGAACCAAGGAGTTTGCAAGGGAAAGGAGATCGCCTACTTCATGAAGATCTACCCAAGTGAGGCAAGTCCTTCGTGGGCGATGGCCATAGTGGGATAGACAAGGTTGCTTATCGTGGACCCTTTGTGGGTGGAGCCCTCCGTGGACTCACGCAACCGTTACCCTCCGTGGGTTGAAGTCTCCATCAACGTGGATGTATGATAGCACCACCTATCGGAACCACGCCAAAAATCTATGTGTCTTCATTGCGTTTGCACACTCTCCAATCCCATCCCTTTACTTTCTTGCAATTAGCATGCTTTACTCTTTCCGCTGCTTATACTCTTGCCATGCTTGCTTGAAATGTATTGTGAATGCTTAAACTTGTGCTAAAACTCCAACTCAACTTGAATAACTTAAAAAATGCTACTTTTGCTTGTTGAGGGTCTAATCAGCCCCCTCTAGAGACCTCTTCTCGATCCTTTCAATTGCTATCAAAGCTTTGGTCTCCATTGCTTTGGTTTAATCACCATTGGAGGAAGATGGACGAGTCTACGATTGGGAGTATTAGACGTAGAGTGCCTATGCTTGACGGAGAGTTCTATAGTGCTTGGAATAATGAGATGCTTGAGATTTTCAATGAACATAATTTGAACAAGTACTCCCTCCGCCCTTTAAAGAGTGTACTTCCAACTTTATTGGAAAGTCAAACTTTTTTATGTTTGACCGTACTTATACAATAATACACCAACATTTATGCCATCAAAGTAGTAGCAATAGATTCGTAATAAAATATATTTTCATCATATACCTATTTGATTTCACAAACATGGATATATTTTTGCACAAACTCAGTCAAACTTTAAGATAGTTTGACCCTCCAACAAAGTTGGAAGTACACTCTTTCAAGGACGGAGGGAGTATATTACTAGCCCTTGTGCGCCTCCCATTGATCCATTGCATCCTACCCCCGATGAGTATCTTGACATGACCCGCAATCTTAGAGCCATTGATCTTATCATAAGATGATTGCCTAGAAATTTGCTTGTATGCTTGCCTACATTTGAATATGCTTATACTATATGGAGATATCTTGAGGAACGCTTTCCCAACTATTCCTTGAAAAATCTAGATGAGATTCTTCAAAAGTCCACTGCTTTTCATAAAATGCATCCTGGTGATCCTGAATTTGGTGATTGTCTATTTGAGCTTCGTGACCTTATGCGTGCCAAAGGAGATGTTGGAGTCATTAGTAGCATCATCTCACAAGTCATCAGAATTCATAAAGATGCACATTTTCATGATCACAAATCTGATGAATTACTCTCTCTCTAGGTGATGATCAATCACAAGACAATGTTGAACATGGATATTACGATGAGGATGATGATAGTGACTTTAACCTAGATGAGTCAATGAGACACTTTGGTCTTATGGCTAACCTTCGTGGTTACATGGCCGGAGGAAAGGAATGGGTTCTTGATAGTGGATGTACCGATCACATGACCATAGACAAGGATATGTTTCGAGATCTTGCTGAAAATAATGGTCCCCGAAAGTATGTCACTTTTGGTGATAACTCAAAGGGTAAGGTGGTTGGCCTTGGTAAGGTGGCCATCTCACATGACAGCTCCATCCAAAATGTTATGCTCGTTGAATCTCTTGGCTACAATTTACTTTCCGTATCTAGACTAGCCGGTTTCTGTTTCAATGTTCTATTCACTAAAGTAGATTGCCAAGTGTTTCAAAGAGATAATCATAATATGGTCTTCACCGGTATACGCAGAGGTGATCTATACATTGTTGACTTCACTAAAAGAGCTCAACCTAGAACTTGCTTAATTGCTAAATTTTCTAAAGGTTGGTTGTGGCATAGAAGGTTAGGACACGTGGGCATGCGAAATCTTGATAAGCTTATTAAAGGTGATCATATCCTTGGTGTTAAAGATGTCATATTTGACAAGGATAGACTTTGCAGTGCTTGTTAGGCAGGAAAACAAGTTGGAGGAAGTCATCCCGTGGAGAACATCATGACCACGAGAAGACCACTCGAGCTGCTTCATATGGATCTTTTTGGTCCCAACGCCTACAAGAGTCTCAGTGGTAACTTGTTCGGATTGGTCATTGTTGATGATTTTTCAAGATTTACGTGGGTGTTCTTTCTTGATGATAAATTGCAGGTGCAAAAGATCTTCAAGAACTTCACTAGGAAGGCCCAAAATTAATTTGAAGTGAAGATCAAGAAGGTTCGTAGCGACAATGGAACGGATTTCAAGAACGCCAATGTGGATACCTTTGTTGACTAAGAAGGTATTTCACATGAGTTCTCGGCTACGTACACACCTCAACCAAATGGATTTGTTGAGAGGAACAACCGGACACTCATTGAGATGGTGCGAACGATGCTTGATGAATACAAGAAACCAAGATATTTTTGGGCGGAAGCGGTTGAGACTGCTTGTCATGCAACAAATCAACTATATCTTCACAAGCTTCTCGGCAAGACGACATATGTAACATCCCAAAATTCTAAATTTTGGAATGTTATAAACAAATAGATAGATTTGATTGATTGCTTGATTGATTGACTGAAAGTGAGTGAATTCGAAACCTTTTGAAAGTTAAATGAGAGGGAATAAAAGGACTTTCCCAAACTTTCATTTTGCTTTTATGCTCTTCGAATTCAAATTCTTTTCATCACAAAACCTCGGAGAGAAGATAACATGACTTCTTCCATTTATTTAAATGACAAGGGTGTTGAAAATATTTGAATTTCATTTGAAAAATATTTCCAATTCTGAAACTTTATGCAACTCAATGATTTTCATGAGCGAAGATAAAATGACTTCTTCAAATTATACGAAATATGAGTTGGGAGTTTTCAAAGAATTAAAATTCAAAGTTCTTTTGAATTTATTTCCAATTTGGAGTTATTTGAGTTTTATTCAAAATATTTTTCTCCAAAAACAAAATATATGGAAAATAGGGTAACATGATTCCATACCTCAGAAAATTGGAGAGAAATTAATTTGAAGTCATTTTGATATTTTCAAAATAATTTTTGTTGGATTTTATTAGAGCAATAGCACTCTTTGCTTTATTTGAATTTGTGTGGATTTTATTTGAAGCTAGAATAATGTTCATCATGTAGGAAATCTTTTTCTGAAAATTTTGATATATTATATGCCTATATAATATATTTATTTATTTAGTTTTATTAATTTTCTTTCGTCTGGAAATTTAAAAAAAAAAGAGCTGCAGCGCCTTGGGCCAAAGGCCCAAGCCGCCTAGGAGCCACCGGCCGGCCACGAGGCCACAACGCCCACGCGCGCACCAAGGGAGGGAGCCGTTCCTTTTCTCCTTTTCCCAAGTCCTAGTAGGACTCTTTTCCTACTTCGTTTATTCCATATTTATTCCGAGATCTATTCCTCTTGTTTCCTAATCCTAATCTATTTCTTGTCCCCTACCCCAAGCAAAACCCTCCCTCCCCAATATAAATACCCAAGCACCCCCTCCTCCAACACATCAAATCAACTCTCTCCTCTCCTCCTCCTCCTCCTCAGCTAGAAGGTGCCGCCGCCATAGCCGCGCCGCCTCACGCCGCCATAGCCGCCACTCAGCGCCGCCACTTGCCGCTGCCGCCGCTACGCCACGCCGCCGAGCCCTCGCCTCTTCGAGGTACTAGCCTCAAGGCCACGCTTTTCTAGATCGGTTTTCTAGATCGATTTCCGTTCCGCTTTTCTAGATCGGTTTTTCGTTTCGGTTTTCTTTCCGAAACCCTAGATCGGTTTTCGCGCGGTTTTTCTTTCCGGTTTTGTTTAGCGAAGCGTCGCCGATAGATTTTTCTTTTTATTTTTAATTTTCGTCATGGACCTATCCGTAGTCCCTAATCTTAAAACGTTTATAACTTTTTACTCGTAAGTCGGAATCCAACGAAATCAACGCCCACTTCTTCGTTATGATCTCCTCTATCCAGTAATACAACTCAAACATGTTTTTGAAAGTTTTAAAATTTGATTTCAAACAGATTTGTATTTGAACTTCGTTTGATCATAACTTGAGTTTCGTAACTCCGATTTAGTTGATTCTTTTTGCAAATCGAAGCTCTTGACCTAAACTTTCTGATAAGGCCAAATACACATAGTTTTGGTACTGTTAGAAATTGTTTTATGCTGCAAGAGTTATTAGATTTGGTTTTGACGTTTTCCATATTGTTTCTTCGATCCTTCCGATCTTTTGAGTGATTGCTTATGTGTGGTTACTATTGCTTGATTACGATAGATTGACTGGAGTGTGACGAGTAGATCTATCAAGAGTTTTGAGTGCGAATCATCTTCATCAACTTTGCAGGCAAGTAACACTTTGATCATACTCTTCTCATACCCAGTTTTTATGCATTAGATCAATCCTCAAACACTTGCATGGTTAGGATCTAATTAAATTGTGGGATGGGAAGTACATTGAGGTAGTACCTATTACCTGTTTTACTTATGAACCTTTGGGAGTTACTTCTACGTTTGCTTATTACGCCATGCTATGCTCGTAGACGTGGATTGGGTTTGAGTGAATATCCATGACAGATGTGAGATTGTTAATTAATGGTTTATTTAAGGTGGCAACTTAAACACACATCTGGGTGGATTGAGGCACCTGGGAACCCAAAGGTTGTCTGCTTTTTTGAAATCCCGGGTACCCGTGGTGATCTTCCTATGGACCGCCACCTGTGCTCAAAGGGATCATAAGATTATTCAAACTAGAAACTTCCGTAGCAGCCACAAGCCATTATGGGCTCGCATAGTTGAGTAAGTCGTGCGAACTCTTATAGTGGTGGAGTAGCAGATGTAGGGGATGTAGGTGTACCGTCCACCCATCGTAAGGTGCTAGCGCTTACGAAAGACTGTGTCTCGGCCATCCGCCTCTCAAACACCATGTAGTGCGAGAACCAAACGGAGGCGATCGAGTCTTGTGGGGAAAAGTGCGCAAACCTCTCGCAGAGTGTATAAACTAATCATGGTTAGCCGTGTCCCCGGTTATGGACAATTTTGAGTATCTAGTACCTGGATATCCTGTTGATCTCATCACGTTACTTAATATAATTTGTTGGGTTTAATGAGTACTTTTAATTGGATTGAGGATGTTGTCAACCATTCTCAATGTTCAACAACCACCATGATAGTTAAATAAATTTATTCCTTTGTAGTAGGGAAAAATTGGCTTTTCGCAAAAACTGTAACCATAGAGCTTTTCCACCAGCCGTATATGCATGTAGTATAGGCTTATTCTTTCATTACTCTCTATGTGTTACATTGCCAGCATATTCCATGTGCTGACCCGTTTTCGGCTGCAACTTTTCATGTTGTACTTTTAGACGCATTTAGTAAGTGATACGTTAGGGTTACGATTTCCTATACTCAACTTTGCCGTTGGTGTTGATGGGAATCCACAACCTTGTTGCTTCCGCTATATATTTGGATCGAGGTAATAGTATTTACGTTACTTTTATACATGTGATTTACCTTCTGTTATAAATCCTTCGAGTAATCGTGTGTGTCAAAGATACCGATCCGTGGATGACACGAAAAGCACGTAGACTTGATCCATTCGGTCGGGTCGCTACAAGATGGTATCGAGCACATGTTGATCAGAGGACGTGACCCTAGAAAATGGCAAGCCCATAGGAAAGATTTTTCTACAACTTTCTTTTTCAAAAGATCTGTTACCTCTCTTCTCTCGAGCTTATTCAAAAATTCCTTTTAGTGAGACCATACCCCCTTTTCCTTTGACCACTCGAAGATTTGACCGATGAGACCACTCCAAGGAGACAAGATATCGGACAACTAAGACCATTTGGAATGAAGAGGATTTTACCGTGTAAATGGAAACTACAAGCTGTTGAAGACTCAAGACTATGAGATTTTGAAGGCTCTAAAGTATTTCGAGATCCTTATGACCAAGGAAGGTTACGCTTATGGAATTTGACGGACCATGGAAGTTATCAATACCGAGATCAAGGTGTATTGGATCCGGAGTGTTACATCGTAAAGTTAAGATGGACCCACAAGAAGCTAAATTTTGACAAGGAAGTATTTCATGAAGAACTTAGGACCCAGAAGCTGAAAGTAGACAAGCTGAGGAGCAAAACCTTGAGACATCAAAGTTTTGTCAGGAACTGAAGGACAGTAGGACCATGGTCCATGTCAAGGAAGTTGAAATCAGAAGTTTGGAATGCCACTCCAGAAATATTAAAGGACGTCGCAAGAGACTTCACGTCAACAGAGATGATTTGGCAAAAGAACTTGAGAAGGACAAGCATGATCAGAAGAAGCCATCGGAGACTTGACCAAGACTTGAAGAGTTTGATGGCATTGAAGATTCATTTGACCTTTAGAAGACCAAACCCCTGTTACATACCTACGTTAGATGCGACGATTGTGAGCTGTCATTTGTTTGATGTTTTTCCGACAGCCACAATAAAATCCGTCTTTTCAAAACTTTTTTTTGTATTGAGTGCATCCCTCTCGATCTCCCTTATCCCACCCCAAACCCATGGACCCAATAGAGGATAAATGGAGATGAGCTTGTATTCTCTGGACCGATGAGTCAATTGAAGACGGACCGATGGATTCAGAACATGGAGGATCACATGGGGAATAACCCTATAGCCGGAAAGTATATGAACCAGCATGCTCTTCAATGCTTTGAAAGAGGTGCTGCTACTTGGTGGAGGATGTACCAAACCATCAATGTGGCCAGGAGTAACCACTTGGGAGGAATTTAAGTTGACTTTGCTAAAGTCTCGGTTTGTGTCCCAGAAGTTGAAGCCTTATGGAAAGGATATGAAGAAACCTTGTGCGTGCAAGCCTTGTGGAGAAATAGGACACAACCATAAAGAAAATAAGGACGAATACCCTCATAATCGGAGGATTATCAAAGGAGTTAGCCGAGGATTTTCGTGGAACTTTGGTTGGAGATTGTTCCCAAAGGTTTTGTTGCAGCAATGGAAGTTCACCTACATTGTTGGGAAAGATACGTGAAGCTCAGAAGGATGACAAAGAGATTGCTGAGGTAAAAGAGAGGATGAGCAAAGGAAAAGCCAAAGGTTTTCGTAAGGATGAGCACGGCACCTTATGGTTCGAGGACCGTGCAAATGTGCCAATAATGCAAAGATCAGGAAGTTAATACTTCAGGAGGCTCATGACTCACCATACTTGATTCGCCCTGGAAACACCACGATGTATTCGGATTTGAAGGAGTGTTTCTGGTGGACTGGTATGAAGAAGGATATTGCAGAGTATGTAGTCGTAGGTGACGTATGTCGAGAGTGAAGGCAGAGCATCGAAGCTAGTCGAGTACTACAGCCTATGCTAATACCGAATGGAAGGTGATAAGCTTGGCATGGATTTCATTACCAGATTTCCCGAACCCGAACGGGATATGATTCTATCTGGGTAGTAGTTTATTCGCTTGATCAAAGTGGCTCGCTTTATCCCGCAGAAAACCACCTATACAAGTGCGAAGTTGGCCAAGATATATATTTGAGAAAGGATCGTATGTCTCGCATGGAGTTTCGAGGACCATCGAGAGGAACAAAGTTTACCTCAAAGTTTTGGAATCATTGCACCAAACTTTGGGTACTAGGCTAGAGTTCAGTACAGCCTTTCATCCGCAGACAGATGGACAAACTAAGAGAGTAAATCATATTTTGGAGGACATGTTGAGAGCGTGTGCGCTAGATTATGGATCTAGTAGGGATGATAATCTACCCTACGGGGAGTTCTCATAGAACAACAGTTACCCAGCCAGTTTGAAGATGGCCCCTTTTTGAAGCTTTGTATGGGAGAAGGAGCCAGACACCGTTGATGTGGAATGAAGTTGGAGACCGTCAGTTGTTTGGACCAAACATGATCAAGGAGTCAGAAGAGAATGTTAAGTTGATTCGAGATAGACTGAAGATAGCTCACCAGTGCGTAAGAGTTATGCAGACTCAAAATGCAAGGAGGTAGTCTATGAAATCGGAGATGAGCATATCTTTGTGTGCCACCTCTGCGAGGAGTTAAACGATTTGGAGTTAAGGGAAAATTAGCCCCGAGATTTGTAGGACCATACTGAGTTTTGGAGCGTATGGGAGATTAGGCTAACAAGTTGAAGTCACCCGAAGGACTGTCAGGAGTTCATGATGTGTTTCACGTTTTCCAGTTGAAGAAGTGCCATGCAGAGATGGCCAATATTCCCCTGTAAGAACGCTTGACCCTGGAAAGGATAATGAGGTTCCACGAAGTGGAGTATGGATTTCATAAGTATAAGTTTTATCACGGTATGTGGGACATCCCACGAGGATGAAGAGATGAAGTGTTATTGGATATAAAGGAGGTATGATGTCGGAAATATGGATCAATGGAAATTCCATTATGAGTCCGAGTAATCACGCCTTAGTTTGGTGCAAATATAAGGAAAAGAGACAAGACAATTGGATGGATTTAAGTATGCCGTGAAGTTGGATGTTGGGATAATGATCAGTTGCCCAGATGATGAGTTCAAGATTTGCAAGTGATGAGATGGGCCATAACCCATGTGCCCTGTGGATCTCGCCAAGAAGCAAGCACACTCTTGTCAAGGAGAAACCCCGGAAGAGTTATGATTTTATCAACCGATTTATTCTATAGGAGTTCACGCAAAACCCGAGAGTTGTTAAGGAACGATAGATGTTTTGTTTGGCTTGCGTAATCAATGGATTTTCCGAACTTGGTTCGTCGACAAGAGAAGTTCTGCAAAGCTTGTGAGGATGACCGAGTGTTAGAATGCGAGATTTGCTAAACCATGTATAAGGTAATGATTTAAAAGCGGGATGGATTGATCACCATACCGACTTACTCTTATTATTCGCTTGTTATATGGGATGGTAAATCTGAGTGACTTACCTATAGTAGAGAGACGATTTATCAAAACCTGTTTAAACCTTAGAATGGTATAAGCATTTTTTCCCTTATACAAGGCAGTTGTTGCCAACCGTAGGATATACGGTGAGGTTCAACCTGCACTGCTTTCTGCAGGAGAAACCATAAATTGTTGACCACCATGAGATATCGATAGTTGTTTAGCATTGGCGCCTAACCGTCGACTATGAAGACCCAGCTCGGATAACCTTACCAAGATAAAAGAACAAAAGAATTGAGGAAAAGGTTATGCCACTACCGGAAGAGCTCGTAAAGGAATTTTCCTTACAATCTGAGAAGACCGACATCACAACAATAAGGATGGAGTATATGAGTTTTGATGGAACCGTAATAATGCTTCTAAGGGTGGTAGCACCCGAGACCCCGGAGACGATCGATGGATTTTGAGAAGACCCCAAACCATAACCTATTTCTTTCTAGTTTCTCCGAATCTCGAGGACGAGATTCATTTTAAGGGTGGTAGTTTGTAACATCCCAAAATTCTAAATTTTGGAATGTTATAAACAAATAGATAGATTTGATTGATTGCTTGATTGATTGACTGAAAGTGAGTGAATTCGAAACCTTTTGAAAGTTAAATGAGAGGGAATAAAAGGACTTTCCCAAACTTTCATTTTGCTTTTATGCTCTTCGGGAATTCAAATTCTTTTCATCACAAAACCCTGGAGAGAAGATAACATGACTTCTTCCATTTATTTAAATGACAAGGGTGTTGAAAATATTTGAATTTCATTTGAAAAATATTTCCAATTCTGAAACTTTATGCAACTCAATGATTTTCACGAGCGAAGATAAAATGACTTCTTCAAATTATACGAAATATGAGTTGGGAGTTTTCAAAGAATTAAAATTCAAAGTTCTTTTGAATTTATTTCCAATTTGGAGTTATTTGAGTTTTATTCAAAATATTTTTCTCCAAAAACAAAATATATGGAAAATAGGGTAACATGATTCCATACCTCAGAAAATTGGAGAGAAATTAATTTGAAGTCATTTTGATATTTTCAAAATAATTTTGTTGGATTTTATTAGAGCAATAGCACTCTTTGCTTTATTTGAATTTGTGTGGATTTTATTTGAAGCTAGAATAATGTTCATCATGTAGGAAATCTTTTTCTGAAAATTTTGATATATTATATGCCTATATAATATATTTATTTATTTAGTTTTATTAATTTTCTTTCGTCTGAAATTTAAAAAAAGAGCTACAGCGCCTTGGGCCAAAGGCCCAAGCCGCCTTAGGAGCCACCGGCCGCCACACGAGGCCACAACGCCCACGCTGCACCAAGGGAGGGAGCCGTTCCTTTTCTCCTTTTCCCAAGTCCTAGTAGGACTCTTTTCCTACTTCGCTTATTCCGTATCTATTCCTAGATCTATTCCTCTTGTTTCCTAATCCTAATCTATTTCTTGCCCCTACCCCAAGCAAAACCCTCCCTCCCCAATATAAATACCCAAGCACCCTCCTCCAACACATCAAATCAACTCTCCTCCTCTCCTCCTCCTCCTCCTTGGCAGTGATGCGCGCCCGCCATAGCCGCGCCGCCGCCGCCCTCGCCGCCGCCATAGCCGCCGCCGCCCCTCACCAAAGACCGCCGCCACTTGCCGCTGCCGCTTACGCTCTGTCGCCATGGCCGGAGCCCTCGCCTCTTGAGGTACTAGCCTCAGCGCCACGTCACGTTTTCTAGATCGGTTTTCTAGATCGATTTCCGTTCCGTTTTCTAGATCGGTTTTTCGCTTCGGTTTTCTTTCCAAACCCTAGATCGGTTTTCGCCGGTTTTTCTTTCCGGTTTTGTTTAGCGGCGTTCGCTCGATAGATTTTTCTTTTATTTTTAATTTTCGTCATGGACCTATCCGTAGTCCCTAATCTTCAAACGCTCATAACTTTTTACTCGTGAAGTCAGAATCCAACGAAACCAACGCCCACTTCTTCGTTATGATCTCCTCTATCCAAGAATACAACTCAAACATGTTCTTGAAAGTTTTAGAATTTGATTTCAAACAGATTTGTATTTGAACTTCGCTTGATCATAACTTGAGTTTCAGAATCTCCGATTTAGTTGATTCTTTTTGCAAATCGAAGCTCTTGACCTAAACTTTCTGATAAGGCCAAATACACATAGTTTTGGTACTGTTAGAAATTGTTTTATGCTGCAAGAGTTATTAGATTTGGTTTTGACGTTTTCCATATTGTTTCTTCGATCCTTCCGATCTTTTGAGTGATTGCTTATGTGTGGTTACTATTGCTTGATTACGATAGATTGACTGGAGTGTGACGAGTAGATGTATCAAGAGTTTTGAGTGCGAATCATCTTCATCAACTTTGCAGCAAGTAACACTTTGATCATACTCTTCTCATACCCAGCTTTTATGCATTAGATCAATCCTCAAACACTTGCATGGTTAGGATCTAATTAAATTGTGGGATGGGAAGTACATTGAGGTAGTACCTATTACCTGCTTTTACTTATGAACCTTTGGGAGTTACTTCTACGTTTGCTTATTACGCCATGCTATGCTCAGAGACGTGGATTGGGTTTGAGTGAATATCCATGACAGATGTGAGATTGTTAATTAATGGTTTATTTAAGGTGGCAACTTAAACACACATCCGGGTGGATTGAGGCACTGGGGAACCCAAAGGTTGTCTGCTTTTTTGAAATCCCGGGTACCCGTGGTGATCTTCCTATGGACCGCCACCTGTGCTCAAAGGGATCATAAGATTATTCAAACTAGAAACTTCCGTGCAGCCACAAGCCATTATGGGCTCTGGCATAGTTGAGTAAGTCGTGCAAACTCTTATAGTGGTGGACTAGCAGATGTAGGGGATGTAGGTGTACCGTCCACCCATCGTAAGGTGCTAGCGCACGAAAGACTGTGTCTCGGTCATCCTTCTCTCAAACACCATGTAGTGCGAGAACCAAACGGAGGCGATCGAGTCTTGTGGGGAAAAGTGCGCAAACCTCTGCAGAGTGTATAAACTAATCATGGTTAGCCGTGTCCCCGGTTATGGACAATTTTGAGTATCTAGTAGATATCCTGTTGATCTCATCACGTTACTTAATATAATTTGTTGGGTTTAATGAGTACTTTTAATTGGGATTGAGGATGCTTTGTCCAACCATTCTCAATGTTCAACAACCACCATGATAGTTAAATAAATTTATTCCTTTGTAGTAGGGAAAAATTGGCTTTTCGCAAAAACTGTAACCATAGAGCTTTTCCACCAGCCGTATATGCATGTAGTATAGGCTTATTCTTTCATTACTCTCTATGTGTTACATTGCTAGCATATTCCATGTGCTGACCCGTTTTCGGGCTGCAACTTTTCATGTTGCGCACTTTTCGCATTTACGAGTAAGTGATACGTTAGGGTTATGATTTCCTATACTCAACTTTGCCGTTGGTGTTGATGGGAATCCACAACCTTGTTGCTTCCGCTATATATTTGGATCGAGGTAATAGTATTTACGTTACTTTATACATGTGATTTACCTCTGTTATAAATCCTTCGAGTACTGTGTGTGTCAGCATACCGATCCAGGGATGACACGAAAGCACAGAGACTTGATCCATTCGGGTCGGGTCGCTACAACATACAAGCTTCTCACCGGTAACAAACCCCAAGTTGGATACTTTCAAGTATTTGGCTCAAAGTGTTACATTCTTGATAAGCATCGTCGTTCGAAATTTGCCCCTAAATCTCATGAAGGTTTCCTACTCGGTTATGGCTCAAACTCTCACACTTACCGTGTCTACAATAATTTCAACCGAAAGGTTGAAGAGACGGTAGATGTGAAGTTTGATGAATCTAACGGCTCGCAAGTAGAGCAATTGCAAATTGATGTAGGAGGCAAAGAGCCTTCGGAAGCAATTCAAGACTTGTGTATTGGCAAGATTCGCCCAACAGAGGTGAAGGAGAGTACCTCGTCCGTTCAAGTGGAAGCCTCAACTTCACACCAAGGTGAATCGCAAGTTGACTTGGAGGCATCCACGAGTGGAACACGTCAAGATGAAGGAAACTAGGAAGTACAACAAGATGAACCTCATTGACCTCCTTCTCCACCTCCACAAGAGAACAACAACGCCAACAACAATGAAGAAGGACAAGAGGAAGAAGAAAACTATGAAGAGGATGTTCCACCCCGACTCAAACAAAAGCTCTCACGAGTTAGAGCAAGAGTCTAAAGAGATCATCCCATCGAACAAATCTTTGATGATATCCAAGCCGGGAGAATTACTCGCTTTAAAACTCGTTTGGCTAACTTTTGTGAACATTACTCATTCATTTCTAGTATTGAACCTATGAAGGTTGAAGAAGCTCTTGATGATCCAGATTGGGTGAATGCTATGCATGAAGAGCTACACAATTTCGAGAGGAATCAAGTATGGACGTTGGTTGAAAAGCCTGATGAGAAGCACAATGTCATTGGAACCAAATGGGTGTTTCGAAATAAGCAAGATGAAGATGGAAAAGTTGTACGCAACAAGGCCCGTCTCGTCGCCTAAGGCTAGAATCAAGTCGAAGGTATGGACTATGGTGAGACATATGCCCCCGTTGCTATACTTGAGTCCATACGCATCTTACTTGCTTATGCCAATCACCATGATATCACGTTATACCAAATGGACATTAAAAGTGCTTCTCTAAATGGTGAAATTGAGGAGGAAGTCTATGTTAAACAACCTCCCCGCTTTGTTAATCACAAGAAACCTAATCATGTTTACAAACTTCACAATGCTCTTTATGGTCTTAAACAAGCTCCTAGAGCATGGTATAAATGCTTGACCAAATTCCTTATTGAAAAAGGCTTTGAGATTGGAAAAATTGATTCTACACTTTTTACTAAAAGGGTTAATGGTGAATTATTTGTGTGCCAAATTTATGTGGATGATATCATATTTGGTTCGACTAACCCTCATTTTGGTGAAAAGTTTGGAAGGCTAATGTCGGAGAAGTCTGAGATGTCTATGATGAGTGAACTCAAGTTCTTTCTTGGTTTGCAAATCAAGCAAACTAAGGAGGGTATCTTTATTGCCCAAATGAAGTATACCAAGGACTTATTCAAGAATTTCAACATGCAAGAAAGCAAAGGTATGAAAACACCTATCCTTACTAGTGGACATCTTGACTTGACTAAGGATGGCAAACCGTTGACCAAAAGGTTTACCGCTCTATGATTGGTTCATTGTTATATCTATGTGCCTCCCGTCTCAATATTATGCTAAGTGTGTGCATGTGTGCACGATATCAAGCGGCCCCTAAAGAATGTCATCTTAAGGTTGTGAAAAGGATAGTGAGATACTTAATTCATACACCAAAATTTGGCATTTGGTATCCTAAGAGGTCTTCTTTTGATCTTGTTGGCTACTCCGATTCGGACTATGCCGGTGACAAGGTTGATAGAAAGTCCACTTCGGGTACTTGTCAATTTCTTGGTAGATCTCTTGTATATTGGTCCTCCAAGAAACAAAAAAACTCAGTATCCTTATCCACTGCCGTAGCGGAATACATTGCCGCCGTATCATGTTGTGCTCAATTACTTTAGATGACCCAATCCCTTAAGGATTATGGGATATATGTGAAACATGTTCCATTGCTTTGTGATAATGGAAGTTCTATTAAGATTGCTCACAATCCCGTGCAACATTCTCGAACTAAGCATATTGAAGTTCGTCATCATTTCATTTGAGATCATGTTGCTAAAGGAGACATCAATCTTAAGCATGTTTGTACCGATAAGCAATTGGCGGATATATTCACCAAACCGCTTGATGAGAAAGTGTTTTGCCGTTTGAGAGGTGAATTGAACATCATTGATGCCTCAAACTTGGAGTAAAAACTCCATTTGGATACATGCAAGGCATGAGCCTTTTTGACTAATCCTTGATATTTCTCTTATGATGATGATCATATGTCTTGGATCTATACTTGTACCCTTGCATGTTATCTAATCCATGTAGGTACTTGGACAATCCCAAATCTATGAGATTGCAAGTCCCTCACATCTTAAGCAATCTCTACATCACCAAGTTTCTACTATATGGTTCTGGAATACAAGGAAGGATGAGCTCACTCAACATATCCTTTGACAATTTCTATATATCAAATTTCATTTGGTATAAAGTTTCATGATTGTCATTTTGGATACACAAGTGCTCTTCCTTGCAAGACTAACCCATGTAGGAAGATGAACTCAAACTACAAGTAGTGCTCCAAACTCTTGATGAACTACATCAACCTTGAGCACCCAACACAAGTTCGACTACATGATCAAGATCAACACCACCCAAGGTATGTTATTCCATCTTAGAGAAGCATTGACCCAGGTCATGAGTCAAAGCAACTCAACAAGATGTGAATACATCAAAATGCTTAAACAAAAAAATGGTAACCCCATTTTGAGCTTAAACGATGAGTATGACCTACGATCAAGTGTTATCACTTGACTCCTCTGTCAATATACTCTAACATAGGTGACTTTGTCGCCAACCCGCCCTCTAGATGACGTTCTCTAGTGTTTCTTTGCTTTGTGTTTTTGCATTTGGTTCTTGCTATCTTGTTCCCCTACTTAAAAAAACTTCATCTAGATCTTTTTTCTTTTGTGTGTTTCTCTGTTTTCTCTACATCTAATTCATTGCAAATCTTTAAGTTAATTCATTGCAAATCCTTGTGAGATTTCATTTGCCAAGTGAGCTGAGTTGACAAGAGTTTTCCTCTAAATTGGACTCAGACTCACCGATTCATTCCTATCGGCTAGACCGAACTACATGAATTACTTGTAGACAGTTCATCGGTACAACCGACACGGACTAATCCGGTCTAACCGATATGCATCATTCATGACACTGCCAACTTGGTGTCATCGATGAAAACAGGTTGGCGTTACTGATTTCACTGTTGAGAAAACAGGTTGGCGTTGCTCTCTATTACCTATTGTAATTATTTCGGTCTCACCGAAATGTGCAATCGGTCCCACCGAGTTTGCCTAACCAACTCTCTGTTTGCTCATTGCTGAAATCGGTCTCACCGAGTTCATGCAATCGGTCTCACCGAGACGAGGTTTTGCCCTAGCCCTAGCACATCGGTCTCACCAGTTGATCATTGGTACGTCTCCAACGTATCTACTTTTCCAAACACTTTTGCCCTTGTTTTGGACTCTAACTTCCATGATTTGAATGGAACTAACCCGGACTGACGCTGTTTTCACCAGAGTTGCCATGGTGTTATTTTGTGCAGAAATAAAAGTTCTCGGAATGACCTGAAACTTCACGGAGAATATTTTTGGAATATATAAAAATAATGGCGAAAGAATCAATACTAGGGGGCCCATGATACGTCTCCAACGTATCTATAATTTTTGATTGCTCCATGCTACTTTATCTATTGTTTTGGACTATAATGGGCTTTATTTTCCACTTTTATATTACTTTTGGGACTAACCTACTAACCTGAGGCCCAACCCAGAATTGCTGTTTTTTTGCCTATTTCAGTGTTTCGAAGAAACGGAATATCAAACGGAGTCCAAACGGAATGAAACCTTCGGGAACGTGATCTTCTCACGAACGTGATCCAGGAGACTTGGACCTACTCCAAGGAGTGCAGGCGGTCACGAGGGTGGAGGGAGCGCCTGCCTCGTGGGCCCCCGACGCCCACCGACGTACTCCTTCCCCTATATATACCTACGCACTTCAAACGATTAGAACAGGAGCCAAAACCTAATTCCACAAATGCATTCTTCCTCAGTATCCACGAGATCCCATCTTGGGGCCTGTTTCGAAGCTTCGCCGGAGGGGGCATCCACCACGGAGGGCTTCTACATCAACACCATAGCCCCTTCGATGAAGTGTGAGTAGTTTACTTCAGACCTTCGGGTCCATAGCTAGTAGCTAGATGGCTTCTTCTCTCTTTTTGGATCTCAATACAATGTTCTCCCCTCTCTTGTGGAGATCTATTCGATGTAATCTTCTTTTTATGTGTGTTTGTTGAGACCGATGAATTGTGGGTTTATGATCCAGCTTATCTATGGAAAATATTTGATTCTTCTCTGAATTCTTTTATGTATGATTGAGTTATCTTTGCAAGTCTCTTCAATTATCCGCTTGGTTTGGCCAACTAGATTGGTAGTTCTTGCAATGGGAGAAGTGCTTAGCTTTGGGTTCAATCTTGCGGTGTCCGTACCCAGTGACAGAAAGGGTTGCAAGGCACGTATTGTATTGTTGCCATCGAGGATAACAAGATGGGGTATTTATCATATTGCACATCATGTCATCTTGCTTAAGGCGTGTTTTTAACTTAATACTCTAGATGCATGCTGGATAGCGGTCGATGAGTGGAGTAATAGTAGTAGATGCAGAATCGTTTCGATCTACTTGTTTTGGACGTGATGCCTATATACATGATCATTGCCTAGATAACCTCATAATTATGCTCAATTCTGTCAATTGCTCAACAGTAATTTGTTCACCCACCGTAGAATATCTATGCTCTTGAGAGAAGCCACTAGTGAAACCTATGGCCCCCGGGTCTATTATCATTATATCAATCTCCATCACTTTATTTACTTGCTTTGCTTTTACTTTTCACTTTGTATCTTTATACCAAAAATACCAAAAAATATTATCTCTATTAGATCTCACTCTCGTAAGTGACCGTGAAGGGATTGACAACCCCTAATCGCGTTGGTTGTAGTAGCTATCGCTTTGTGCAGGTACGAGGGACTTGTGCGTGGCCTCCTACCGGATTGATACCTTGGTTCTAAAAACTGAGGGAAATACTTACGCCACCGTGCTGCATCATCCTCTCCTCTTCGGGAAAACCAACGCAAGCTCAAGACGTAGCAAGAAGGATTTACGGCGCTGTTGTCGGGAGTCTCATAAAAGACAACATACCAAGTACCCATCACAATCCCTATCTCTCACATTACATTATTTGCCATTTGCTTCTCGTTTTCCTCTCCCCCACTTCGCCCTTGCCGTTTTATTTGCCCTCTCTTTCCCTATCTCCTCCTCCTTTTCCCTTTGCCTTTTTCCTTGTCCGTTTGTTTGCTCGTGTGTTAGTTTGCTTGTTTGTCGTAATGGCCCTACCTAAATCTGGTGATCTTCACCTTAAAAGGCTTGAGGAGATCGAAAACAATGTCAGGAAGTTTATGGTTTTGCAATTTGAGCATAATAATTTCTTTAGAAACGAGCTTAAGGAACAAAAGAGTTTTATGAGTTATATGAATAAAGTGCTCGATGATATGTCCAAAGGATTTGATGGTATAAGAGCCCAAATCGCTCGTCTTGAAAAGATGACCGCTGAAATTTTGGATATGCAAGCTACCTTAGTCAATAAGATGGCCGCTAAACCGAATTCCTATGAAAATCAAGATGAAGATCTAAAAGTTATTGATGTGTCCCCTATTAAATCTTTGTTTTGCAATATGAATCTTGATGAAACTGAATATGATCTTCCTTTACCTAGAAGGCGTTCTAAGAATTCGGAGTTTTAGATCTTGATGATGAAATTGATAAAAGTGGGATTGAAAGAAATAGAAATCTAGATGTTGCTAAACCCACTATATTGGATCTCAAGAAATTTAATTATGAAAATTGCTCTTTAATTGATTGTATTTCCTTGTTGCAATCCGTGCTAAATTCTCCTCATGCTTATAGTCAAAATAAGGCTTTTACCGAACACATTGTTGATGCCTTGATGCAAACTTATGAAGAAAAGCTTGAGTTGAAAATTTCTATCCCTAGGAAACTCCATGATGAGTGGGAACCTACTATCAAAATTAAAATTAAAAATTATGAGTTTCATGCTTTGTGTGATTTGGGTGCTAGTGTCTCTACTATTCCCAAAACTTTGTGTGATTTGCTAGATTTCCGTGATTTTGATGATTGCTCTCTAAACTTGCATCTTATGGATTCCACTATTAAAAAGCCTATGGGAAGAATTAATGATGTTCTTATTGTTGCAAATAGGAATTATGTGCCCGTAGATTTTATCGTTCTCGATATAGATTGCAATCCTTCATGTCCTATTATTCTTGGTAGACCTTTCCGTAGAACGATTGGTGCAATTATTGATATGAAGGAAGGAAATATTAGATTCCAATTCTATTTAAAGAAGGGCATGGAACACTTTCCTAGAAAGAAAATAAAATTACCATATGAATCTATCATGAGAGCCACTTATGGATTGCCTACCAAAGATGGCAATACCTAGATCTATCCTTGCTTTTATGCCTAGCTAGGGGCGTTAAACGATAGCGCTTGTTGGGAGGCAACCCAATTTTATTTTTTTATTTTTTGTTTTTGCTTCTGTTTAGTAATAAATAATCCATATAGCCTATGTTTAGATGTGGCTTTATCTTTTAATTAGTGTTTGTGCCAAGTTGAACCTATAGGATCTTCTTGGATGATAGTTATTTGATCTTGCTGTAATTTCCAGAATCTTGGTGCTCAGTGCCCGAATTGTTAAAAATCACCAGAACGTGATAAAATACTGATTCCAATTGCTGCTGATCAATAAACAAATTTTCCAGGTCGTCTAATTTTGGTAGAATTGTTTGGGTTCCATAAGTTTGCGTTAGTTACAGATTACTACAGACTGTTCTGTTTTTGACAGATTCTGTTTTATGGTGTTGTTGTTTGCTTATTTTGAAGAATCTATGGTTAGTACAATAGTTTATAATCCATAGAGAAGTTGGAATACATTAGGTTTAACACCAATATAAATAAATAATGAGTTCATTACAGTACCTTAAAGTAGTCTTTTGTTTTCTTTCTCTAACGTCTCACGAGATTTCTATTGAGTTTTGTGTTGTGAAGTTTTCAAGTTTTGGGTGAATTCTTTTGATGGATTATGGAACAAGGAGTGGCAAGAGCCTAATATTGGGGATGCCCATGGCACCCCCAAGATAATACAAGGACACCAAAAGTCAAAGCTTGGGGATGCCCCGGAAGGCATCCCTCTTTCGCCTACTTCCATCGGTAATTTACTTGGAGCTATATTTTTATTCACCAACATGATATGTGTTTTGCTTGGAGCGTCTTGTATTATTTGAGTCTTTTCTTGTTAGTTTACCACAATCATCCTTGCTGTACACACCTTTTGAGAGAGCCATACATGAATTGAAATTTGATAGAATACTCTATGTGCTTCACTTATATCTTTTGAGCTTGATAGTTTTGCTCATAGTGCTTCACTTATATATTTTGAGCTTGATAATTTTTGCTCTAGTGCCTCACTTAGATCTTTTAGAGCACGGTGGTGGATTTGTTTTAAAGAAACTTGATCTCTCATGCTTCACTTAGATTATTTTGAGAGTCGTTAATAGCATGGTAATTTGCTTAATGTTAATATACTTGGTATTCAAGATATGTGAAACTTTCTTTTGAGTGCGTTGAATACCAAGATAAGTTTGATGCTTGATAATTGTTTTGAGATATGGAGGTGATAATATCAAAGTCATGCTAGTTGAGTAGTTGTGAATTTGATAAATACTTGTGTTGAAGTTAGCAAATCCCGTAGCATGCACGTATGGTTAAAGTTATGTAACAAATTTGAAACATGAAGTGTACCTGGCTTGTGCATCCTTATGAGTGGTGGTCGGGGACGAGCGATGGTCTTTTCCTACCAATCTATCCCCTAGGAGCATGCGCGTAGTACTTGATTTTTGATGACTTCTAAATTTTTGCAATAAGTATATGAGTTCTTTTGACTAATGTTGAGTCCATGGATTATACGCACTTTTACCTTTCCGCCTTTGCTAGCCTCTCGGTACCGTGCATTGCCCTTTCTCACCTTGAGAGTTGGTGCAAACTTTGCCGGTGCACCCAAACCCCGGGATATGATACGCTCTATCACACATAAACCTCCTTATATCTTCCTCAAAACAGCCACCATACCTACCTATTATGGCATTTCCATAGCCATTCCGAGATATATTGCCATGCAACTTTCCACCGTTCCGCTCATCATCATCATGACATACTTTACTTTTGTCATATTGCCATTGCATGATCATGTAGTTGACATCGTATTTGTGGCAAAGCCACCATGCATTATTTTTCATACATGTCACTCTTGATTCATTGCACCATCCCTAGACATCACGGAGGCATTCATATAGAGTCATACCTTGTTCTAGTTTCGAGTTGTAATCCTTATGTTGTAATCAATAGAAGTGTGATGATCATCATTCAATAGAGCATTGTCCCAAAAAAAAGAGGAAGGCCAAAGAAAAAGAAGGCAAAAAAAACAAAAAAAAATAAAAATAAATAAAAAAGGGGGCAATGCTACTATCTTTTTTTCCACACTTGTGCTTCAAAGTAGCACCATGTTCTTCATGTAGTGAGTCTCATATATTGTGCTTCAAAGTAGCACCATGTTTTTCATATAGTGAGTCTCATAAGTTGTCTTTTTTCATACTAGTGGGAATTTTTCATTATAGAACTTGGCTTGTATAGTCCTCACGATGGGCTTCCTCAAATGCCCTAGGTCTTCATGAGCAAGCAAGTTGGATGCACACCCAATAGTTTTCTTTTGTTGAGCATTCATAGCTCTAGTGCATCTGTTGCATGGCAATCCCTACTCCTCATGTTGACATCAATTGATGGGCATCTCCATAGCCTTGTTGATTAGCCTCACAATGTGAGACTTTCTCCTTTTCGCCTTCTCCACACAATCCCCATCATCATATTCTATTCCACCCATAGTGCTATATCCATGGCTCACGCTCATGTATTGCGTGAAGGTTGAAAAAGTTTGAGATTATTTAAGTATGAAACAATTTCTTGGCTTGTCATCGGGGGTATAGAAGTTGGGAACATCTTTGTGTGACGAAAATGAAGCATAGACTAACTATATGTATTTGTAGGGATGAACTTTCTTTTGCCATGCTATTTTGGGAAGACATGAATATTTTGATTAGTATGCTTGAAGTATTATTATTTTTCTGTCAATATGAACTTTTGTCTTGAATCTTTCGGATCTAAATATTCATACCATGATTAAGAAGATTTACATTGAAATTATGCCAAAGTATCACTCCGCATCAAAAATTCTCTTTTATCATTTACCTACTCGAGGACGAAAGGTGAATTAAGCTTAGGATGCGTGATACGCCTCCAACGTATCTATAATTTTTGATTGCTCCATGCTACTTTATCTATTGTTTTGGACTATAATGGGCTTTATTTTCCACTTTTATATTACTTTTGGGACTAACCTATTAACCGGAGGCCCAGCCTGTAATTGCTGTTTTTTTGCCTATTTCAGTGTTTCGAAGAAACGGAATATCAAACGGAGTCCAAATGGAATTAAACCTTCGGGAACGTGATCTTCTCACCGAACGTGATCCAGGAGACTTGGACCCTACTCCAAGAAGTGCCAGAGGCGGTCACGAGGGTGGAGGGCGCGCCCCCTGCCTCATGGGCCCCCTGACGCTCCACCGACGTACTCCTTCCCCCTATATATACCTACGTACCCCCAAACGATTAGAACAGGAGCCAAAAACCTAATTCCACCGCTGCATCTTCCTCAGATCCACGAGATCCCATCTTGGGGCCTGTTAGAGCTCACGAGGGGGCATCCACCACGGAGGGCTTCTACATCAACACCATAGCCCCTCCGATGAAGTGTGAGTAGTTTACTTCAGACCTTCGGGTCCATAGCTAGTAGCTAGATGGCTTCTTCTCTCCCTTTGGATCTAATTACAATGTTCTCCCCCTCTCTCGTGGAGATCTATTCGATGTAATCTTATTTTTGCGGTGTGTTTGTTGAGACCGATGAATTGTGGGTTTATGATCCAACTTATCTATGGAAAATATCTGATTCTTCCCTGAATTCTTTTATGTATGATTGAGTTATCTTTGCAAGTCTCTTCGAATTATCCATTTGGTTTGGCCAACTAGATTGGTAGTTCTTGCAATGGGAGAAGTGCTTAGCTTTGGGTTCAATCTCATGTGTCCTTGCCCAATGACGTAAAGGGTTGCAAGGCACGTATTGTATTGTTGCCATCGAGGATAACAAGATGGGGTATTTATCATATTGCATGAATTTATTCCTCTACATCATGTCATCTTGCTTAAGGCGTTACTCTGTTTTTAACATAATACTCTAGATGCATGCTGGATAGCGGTCGATGAGTGGAGTAATAGTAGTAGATGCATAATCGTTTCGATCTACTTGTTTTGGACGTGATGCCTATATACATGATCATTGCCTAGATAACCTCATAATTATGCTCAATTCATCCAATTGTTCAACAGTAATTTGTTCACCCACCGTAGAATATCTATGCTCTTGAGAGAAGCCACTAGTGAAACCTATGGCCCCCGGGTCTATTCTCATCATATCAATCTCCATCACTTTATTTACTTGCTTTGCTTTTACTTTTCACTTTGTATCTTTATACCAAAAATACCAAAAATATTATCTCTATCAGATCTCACTCTCGTAAGTGACCGTGAAGGGATTGACAACCCCTAATCGCGTTGGTTGTAGTAGCTATCGCTTTGTGTGCACGAGGGACTTGCGCGTGGCCTCCTACTGCATTGATACCTTGGTTCTCAAAAACTGAGGGAAATACTTACGCTACTGTGCTGCATCATCCTATCCTCTTCGGGGAAAACCAACGCAAGCTCAAGACGTAGCAGCCCACACCCTGTCCACGAGGGTGGGGGCGCGCCTACACCCTGGGAGCGCTCCCTGTCTCGTGGGCCCCCTGAGCCTCCACCGACCTCAACTCCAACTCTATATATTCATGTCTGGGAGAGACTCAGAGAACGATTATCGTTTTTATGGAGTTTGATCAAATGTTGATGGGCTTGATCATCTTGTGTTTGATCCGCAACCCTCAGTAGCACTGGGACAACTCCCGGTGATGACCGTAGTTTGACAACACAAGGGGAGTGGTCCATAGTGAATACATGAACTCCTCAAACTATGGTCATCAGCGGGAGTGGTCCCGATTATTGTCACTTCGTGGTTGCCGGATCATAACACATAGTAGGTGACTATAGACTTGCAAGATAGGATCAAGAACTCACATATATTCATGAAAACATAATAGGTTCAGATCTGAAGTCATGGCACTGGCCCTAGTGACAAGCATTAAGCATAGCAAAGTCATAGCAACATAAATCTCGTAACATAGTGGATACTAAGGATCAAACCCTAACAAAACTAACTCGACATTACATGATAAATCTCATCCAACCCATCACCGCCCAAAGAAGCTTTACGATGGAATTACTCACGCACGGCGGTGAGCATCATGAAATTGGTGATGGAGGATGGTTGATGATGACGATGGCGACGGATTCCCCTCTCCGGAGCCCCGAACGGACTCCAGATCAGCCCTCCCGAGAGAGTTTAGGGCTTGGTGGCGGCTCCGTATCGTAAAACGTGATGAATCCTTCTCTCTGATTATTGGGACAGGCGCGCCTCGTACCCTCGTGGACAGGGTGTGGGCCCCCTGGCCTTGATTCTTTCGCCAATATTTTTTATATTTTCCAAAAATAATCTCCATTGATTTTCAGGTCATTCCGAGAACTTTTGTTTCTGCACAAAAATAACACCATGGCAATTTCGAAAAAACAGGCCATCCAAGGTTAGTTCCATTCAAATCATGCAAGTTAGAGTCCAAAACAAGGGCAAAAGTGTTTGGAAAAGTAGATACGCTGGAGACGTATCAGGAAGCACGGTAAAGAAAGAGAACCATGGGTTCAGAAACCCATGCCCTTTCCTCCTAAACCATCCAAGAAAAAGGACGATGAGGATTTTGAGCGCTTTGTCAAATGATTAGACCTATCTTTTATGTATATGCGTTTGATCGATATGCTTAAAATGAATCATTATGCTAAGTATATGAAAGATATTGTTACAAATAAAAGAAAGATATCGGAAGCTAAAATTTCCACCATGCTTGCTAATTATACTTTTAAAGGTGGAATACCAAAGAAACTAGGAGATCCAGGAGTACCAACTATACCATGCTCCATTAAAAGAAACTATGTTAAAACTGCATTATGTGATCTTGGAGCCGGTGTTAGTGTTATGCTCTCTCTTTATATCGTAGACTTGATTTGAATAAGTTGACGCCTACTGAAATATCTTTGCAAATGGCCGATAAATCAACTGCTATACCTATCGGTATTTGTGAGGATGTGCCTGTTGTGGTCGCAAATGCTACTATTTTAACGGGCTTTGTTATTCTTGATATTCCCGAGGACGATAGTATGTCGATTATCCTTGGTAGATCCTTTTTGAATACTGCAGGGGCTGTTATTGATTGCAACAAAGGCAATGTCACTTTTCATGTTAATGGTAATGAGCATACGGTACACTTTCCGAGGAAACAACCTCAAGTCCATAGTATTAATTCTGTTGGAAAGATTTCAACGATTATTATTGGAGGTTTTGAATTTTCTCTTCCTACTGTCAAGAAGAAATATGATATTCTTATTGTTGGGGACGTGCATATCCCCATTGAGGTAACCTAGTGTTATTCGAAATTTCTCTGGTTTCATGTTATTCGCAAAGAGTTTGTTAACAAGACTTGATCAACCTTGTTAGTGGATTCCTTTTGATGAGCATGAGATGGATGAAGTTAGAAGCACAACTTTCTGTACCCTCCTTTTACTTTCTGTTATTTAGTTTTAATAAAGCAAAAACAATATTTTCTGTCTGTCTTCTGAATTGTCCTTGCAATTAAAAATACCCCGAAAATAGAAGTTCTCCAAATGTCCTGAAAATGAAATATATTTTTTGTAGAATATTTAAGAATATCTGGCACTGAGAACACAACAGAGGGGGCCACCACCTAGTCACGAGGGCCCAGGGCACACCCCCATGCCTCGTGGGCCCTACGTGGCCCCTCTCCACTTATTCCAGCACCCACACACTTCTTCTTCGTCCAGAAAAAATCACCCACCAGCTCAAACCCGTGTTCTAGCTCATCTTGCTGCGATTTTCGATCTCCTTGCTCAAAGCTTCATTCGCTAAACTGTTTTGGGGGATTGTTCTTCGGTATGTGACTCCTCCAATGGTCCAATTAGTTTTTGTTCTAGTGCTTTGTTTATTGCAAATTTTTGCTGCTTAGGTGACCCTGTTCTTGAGCTTGCATGTCAAATTTATATGGTCCCAAGTAGTTCTAATGCATGATATAGTCTCTAGGCACTTCTGGGAGTAGTTGCTATCAATTTTGTTGAGTTTTGTTCACTTTTATTTTGAGTTACTAAAAATTTCAGAAATTTTCAGAAAATGATGAAGAGATTATTGAGGGCTCTTCTTAAGCTCTCAAGGATAAGCAAAGTGAAGAGAATAAGAAGCCCAAATATAACCTTCCTCGCACCACAGAGGTTCGGCCGTGTGAATGGCCTTGTGATGAGTTCTTGAGAGCAGCCGAGATTCATGATGATTTTTATTACTTGGTTGAGAATGCGGGCCTCATCGACTTCCTCCGCGACCAGTGCGAACAGTATCTCCTCCTCACTAATATTTTTGTGCAAAATTTTCATTTCCATACTAGGAGATCACCACCTTCGGTGGATTTTTATTTATATGATGAGTTTAAGGAGATGTCACTTTAGGATTTTTGTGCGGTTTGCAAATTGCCTTTTGTGGGAAGCATAGAGGAACCACATCGTAATAATGTGGAAGGGTTTATTGATATGATTGCTGTAGGGGAAACGAGGAAAGTTTCCGATGCAAGAATCACTAGCATACATTTTCCTGTTCTACGTTACTTTGTATTCGCTAGTAGATGTTTAATTGGTCGTGGGAACAGTGGAAACCTTAGCGCCCCTGATATTGTTATTTTGTGCCATGCCTTGTTTCGTGATACTACTTTCAGTTTAGGTGCTATTGTTGCTAAACGGTTAAATCTGAACCATACAAAGGGTCCCATCTTTGGAGGCATCTTTGCTTCGCTACTTTGTCGCATTAATTTTAACATACCTATTAGGCATTGTGAGAAAGAGGAAAAGTTGCTGCCTCCTATTTTTCTAGATTATAAGAGTATGGTAGCACATGATTTTATTGTTAAAGATAAGAAGAAGATGCTTAAGTATAAATTGATATTTGATAAAAATTATTGTGAGATTATTACCTTTCCTGCGCCCTCTTTGTTTAACATATTTTCAGTGTGTAATTTCATTTTGCCGGAGGCCGTTCATGCATACTTGAGCATGACACCTGCTCCAGAGGCTGAGCCGGAGCCACCACTTGACCCTTATCGGCAGTATGTTTATCAGTGGGATCCGGAGGAGCTCGCTAACCAGTGGCACCCTGAGGACCCTCCTCAGTACACTGGAGAGTACCACTTTGATCTGTGGCCATAGACCAACTTAGGCTAAAAGCCTAAGCTTGGGGGAGTACGTATTTCTCACCGACATTACACTCATGTTCACACACTCATTCTAGTTATCGGTGCTCATACTTTTTCATTGTATTATCCATGCTAGTTTGTTTTCTTTTCTAAGTCTTTTTCTCGTGTGTTTGAAAAACCTTAAGAAAAACCAAAAAAATTAGTTGTAGCTTTTAGCTAGTTTACTTTCCATGCCTGTAGTAGTAGTAAATAAAAGAAAACCCAAAAAGATTTCTCGTTCTTATTTTGCTTGTTGGGAGCTTTCCCGTGTAAATAGTTTTATTTCTTTTCTTGTTCTTTGGGGGTCGAGAGGAGAAGACCATGATGAAAATGTTGAGTGGCTCTCATATGCATTATTGTTGATTTAACCAAGAGCCCATATTACTTTTTCTTCTCCCTTGAATTGAATGCTTGCAGATTCCAGCTTAGTCCAATGCACGTGCACTATTATTATTATCCACACCGTACGGTCGTGCAAGTGAAAGGCAATAATGACGATATATGGTGGACTGATTGAGATGAGAAAAGCTGGTATGAACTCGACCTATCTTGTTTTTCTAAATATGATTAGTTCATCATTCCTGATTCAGCCTATTATGAATGAAACGTGTTTGCAATGACAATTAGAGATTATAGTTTCTCATGCCATGCTTAATTAGCTAGGAGTTTATAATGGTTTACCTTGCGTGCCAACATGCTATTAAAATGGTTGTGATGTGGTATGATAGGGTGGTATCCTCCTTTGAACAATTCGAGTGGCTTGACTTGGCACATGTTCACGCATGTAGTTGAAACAAAATCAACATAGCCTCCACGATATGCATGTTCATGGTGGATTATATCCTACTCATGCTCGCACTCAGTGTTGATTAATTTTAATGCATGTTCATGGTTGTTATCGCTCTCTAGTTGGTCGCTTCCCAGTCTCTTCCTAACCTTCACTTGTACTAAGCGGGAATACTGCTTGTGCATCCACTTCCCTAAACCCCAAAGTTATTCCATATGAGTCCACCATACCTTCCTATATGCGGTAATTACCTGCCGTTCTAATTAAATTTGTATGTGCCAAATTCTAAACCTTCAAATGAAATTTTGTTTCGTATGCTCGAATAGCTCATGTATCAACTAGGGCTGTCTGTATCTTCCATGCTACGCGGGTTATTCTCAAGAGGAGTGGACTCCGCTCCTCACTCACGAGAAAATGACTGGTCACTGGGATGCCCAGTCCCATGCTCAAACCAAATCAAAATAATTGCAAACAAAACTCCCCCAGGACTGTTGTTAGTTGGAGGCACCCGTTGTTTCGGGCAAGCCATGGATTGATGTTTGTTGGTGGAGGGGGAGTATAAACTTTACCATTCTTCTTGGGAACCGCCTATAATGTGTGTAGCATGGAAGATATCGAGATCTCTCAGTTGTTATGTTGACAATGAAAGTATGCCACCCAAAATATTATTTATCTCTATTTCAAAAATCGAGCTCTGGCACCTCTACAAATCCCTGCTTCCCTCTGCGAAGGGCCTATCTATTTACTTTTATATTAAGTCATCACCCTCTTATTAAAAAGCACCAGCTGGAGAGCACCGATGTCATTTGCATGCATTACTATTTATTTACATTGAGTATGACTGTGACTGGATCCCTTTTACCATGAATTACAATGTCTAGTCAGTCCTTGATCCTAAGAGGTGCTCTGCATTTATGTTTTGCGGTCTTAGAAAGGGCTGGCGAGATACCATCTTGTTATATCATATTATGATTGTTTTGAGACAATGTTGTCATCCGAGATTTATTATTATTGCTCACTAGTTGATTATGCCATTGATATGAGTAAACATGAGACCTAAGTGTTATTGTGAATATGGTTAGTTCATAATCTTTGCTGAAAACTTGAATGCTGGCTTTACATATTTACAACAACAAGAGCAAACAGAGTTTGTAAAAGTTTTTCTTTATCACTTTCAGTTTGTCAACTGAATTGCATGAGGACAAGCAAAGGTTTACGCTTGGGGGAGTTGATACGTCTCCAACGTATCTACTTTTCCAAACACTTTTGCCCTTGTTATGGACTCTAACTTGCATGATTTGAATGGAACTAACCCGGACTGACGCTGTTTTCAGAAGAATTGTCATGGTTGAATGACCGGAAACTTCACGGAGAATATTTTTGGAATATATAAAAAATATTGGCGAAAGAATTAAGACCAGGGGGCCCACACCCTGTCCACGAGGGTGGGGGCGCGCCACCGGCGCGCCTGCCCTTCGTGGGCCCCCGAGGCTCCACCGACCTCAACTCCAACTCTATATATTCATGTTCGGGAGAGAAAAACCCGTAGAGAAGGATTCATCGCTTTTACGACACGGAGCCGCCGCCAAGCCCTAATCTCTCTCGGAGGGCTGATCTCGAGTCCGCTCGGGCTCCAGAGAGGGAATCCGTCATTGTCCGCCATCATCAACCATCCTCCATCACCAATTTCATGATGCTCACCGCCGTGCGTGAGTAATTCCATCGTAGGCTTGCTGGACGGTGATGGGTTGGGTGAGATTTACCATGTAATCGAGTTAGTTTTGTTAGGATTTGATCCCTAGTATCCATTATGTTCTGAGATTGATGTTGCTATGACTTTGCTATGCTTAATGCTTGTCACTAAGGCCCGAGTGCCATGATTTCAGATCTGAACCTATTATGTTTTCATGAATATATGTGAGTTCTTGATCCTATCTTGCAATTCAAAAGTCACCTACTATGTGTTATGATCCGGCAACCCCAAAGTGGCAATAATCGGGACCACTCCCGGTGATGATCGTAGTTTGAGGAGTTCATGTATTCACTAAGTGTTAATGCTTTGGTCCGGTACTCTATTAAAAGGAGGCCTTAATATCCCTTAGTTTCTAATAGAACCTTGCTGCCACGGGAGGGTAGGACAAAAGATGTCAGGCAAGTTCTTTTCCATAAGCACGTATGACTATATTTGGAATACATGCCTACATTACATTGATAAACTGGAGCTAGTTCTGTGTCACCCTAGGTTATAACTGTTGCATGAGGAATCGCATCCGACATAATTATCCATCACTGATCCAATGCCTACGAGCTTTTCACATATTGATCTTTGCTTAGTTACTTTACCGCTACATTGTTATAATTACTACAAAACTGCCATCGTTACTTTTGCCACCGTTACCATTACTTCCATACTACTTTGCTACTAAATACTTTGCTGCAGATATTAAGTTTTCCAGGTGTTGTTGAATTGACAACTCAACTGCTAATACTTGAGAAAATTCTTTGGCTCCCCTTGTGTCTAATCAATAAATTTGGGTTGAATACTCTACCCTCGAAAACTATTGCGATCCCCTATACTTGTGGGTTATCAATCATGTCGGTCCCACTGAGATTCCTAACGTTCACATTTTGAACTGAATCGGTCTCACCGAGTTCTTCTATTCGGTCTGACCGAGTTGGGTCAAATGTGTGTAACGGTTGGATTTTGTGTGGAGGCTATATATACCCCTCCACCCCGTCTCCATTCAAGGGAGAGCCATCAGAACGTGCCTACACTTCCACTACTCATTTTCTGAGAGAGAACCACCTACTCATGTGTTGAGACCAAGATATTCCAATCCTACCACTAGAATCTTGATCTTTAGCTTTCCCCAAGTTGCTTTCCACTCAAATCTTGTTTCCACCATAGCCAAATCTATGAGAGAGAGTTGAGTGTTGGGGAGACTATCATTTGATGCACAAGAGCAAGGAGTTCATCATCAACACACCATCTATTACCTTTTGGAGAGTTGTGTCTCCTAGATTGGTTAGGTGTCACTTGGGAGCCTCCGACAAGATTGTGGAGTTGAACCAAGGAGTTTGCAAGGGCAAGGAGACCGCCTACTTTGTGAAGATCTACCCGAGTGAGGCAAGTCCTTCGTGAGTGATGGCCATGGTGGGATAGACAAGGTTGCTTCTTCGTGGACCCTTCGTGGGTGGAGCCCTCCGTGGACTTGCGCAACCGTTACCCTTCATGGGTTGAAGTCTCCATCAACATGGATGTATGATAGCACCACCTATCGGAACCATGCCAAAAATCTCCGTGTCTTCATTGCGTTTACACACTCCAATCCCATCCCTTTACTTTCTTGCAATTAGCATGCTTTACTCTTTTCGCTGCTTATACTCTTGCCATGCTTGCTCAAAATGTATTGTGAATGCTTAAACTTGTGCTAAAACTCCACCTCAACTTGAAGAGCATAAAAACTGCTACTTTTGCTTGTTGAGGGTCTAATCAGCCCCCCTCTAGACACCTCTTCTCGATCCTTTCACTACTGCTTATATTGAAAAACCACCTTTCCCTGTTAGGATAAAGGAATATGCTAAGGTATCAACTGTGGTTCGCAAACGTAATATTAAAGCACCTATACCGTCTGAACAAATTAAAGTAGAACCTAGTGTCGCTATGGTTAAAGATCTCTTGGTCGAAAATATTGATGGGCATGTTATTCACTTTTGTGATGAAGCTGCTAGAATTGCCAAACCCGAAGAAAAATATAAACATAGACCTTTAGTTGGCATGCTTGTTGTCTCAGTTAAAATTGGAGATCATTGCTATCATGGTTTATGTGACTTGGGTGCTAGTGTGAGTGCTATTCCTTTTACTCTATACCAAGAAATTGTGAATGATATAGCATCCGTTGAAATAGAAGACAGCGATGTTACTATTAAACTTGCAAACAGAGACACCATCACACCACTTGGGATAGTTAGAGATGTTGAAGTCTTGTGTGGACAATAAAATATCCCACTGATTTTCTAGTTCTTGGTTCCCCACAAGATGAGTTTTCTCCCATTATCTTTGATAGACCTTTCTTGAACACTGTCAATGCTATGATAGATAGCCATGTAGAAACTGTCTGTGTTAGCTTTGGTGATGAGTCCCATGAATTTAATTTCTCTAAGTTTCATAGACAACCTCATAATAAAGATTTACTAGTAAGGATGAAATAATTGGTCTTGCTTCTATTGCCATGCCTCCTACTGATCCACTAGAACAATGATTGCTAGACCATGAAAATGATATGCACTTGAGTGAAAGAAATGAAATAGATAAAGTATTCTTTGAACAACAACCTCTCCTTAAACACAATTTGCCTACTGAAACTCTAGGAGGTCCTCCTCCACCTAAAGGTGATCCTGTGTTTGAATTAAAGAAACTGCCTGACACTCTGAAGTATGCTTATCTTGACGAGAAAAAGATATATCATGTTATTATTAGTGCTAACCTTTCAGAACATGAAGAAGAGAGATTATTAAAAATTCTGAGGAAGCATATTGCTGCTATTGGATATACTCCTGATGACCTTAAGGGCATTAGTCCCACTCTCTGTTAGCACAGGATTAATATGGAACCTGATGCTAAACCCGTTGTTGATCACCAACGATGATTGAATCCTAATATGAAAGAAGTGGTAAGAATTTAAATATTGAAGCTTCTGGAAGCAGGTATAATCCTAAGATGAAAGAAGTGGTAAGAAACTAGATGATGCACTTTGGGCCTATATAACAACTTATAAAAATCCTATGGGCATGTCTCCTTATAAAATGGTTTATGGAAAAGCTTGTCATTTACCTCTTGAGTTAGAACATAAAGCATGTTGGGCAATTAAAGAACTTAATTATGACTTCAAACTTGCCGATGAAAAGAGGTTATTTGATTTTAGCTCGCTAGATGAATGGAGCACCCAAGCTTATGAAAATGCCAAACTATTCAAGATTTTTTTTAAAAGATGGCATGACAAAACCAAAAGCGGGAATTCAAAGTTGGAGAATATGTTCTTTTGTACAACTCTCATTTTAGACTTTTTGCAGGAAATCTCCTTTATAAATGGGAAGGACCATGTATTATCGAAGAAGTTTATCGCTCTGGAGCTATCAAGATTAATAATGCCGAAGGTACTAACCCGAAGGTGGTAAATGGGCAAAGAATTAAATACTGTATCTCAAGTACGCCTATTAATGTTGAAAGCAATATTATCCAAACCATGACACCGGAGGAACACATAAAAGAAACCTTCCAAAACACTCGAGAACCCTGAAAAAGAGGAGGTACGTGATACGGTAAGTAAACGGACTCCGAAAAATCCGCAAAAATATTTCCTGTCAGTTTTGGAATATTAGAAAAAAATAGGAAAAATAAGAAATAAGCACGAAGTCAACCGAGGTGGCCACGATACACCAGGGCGCGTCTGCCCTTCCTGGCGCGCCCTGGTGGGTTGTGGGGCCCTCAAGCACCTTCTTGACTCCATTTTCCTTCCATATTGCTTGTTTCCCAAGATAAAAAAATCTTTATATACCCCTAGACGATTTGACCACCGCATCGTAGAAAAATCCTTTGTTCTTGTTTCATGTTGTTTTCCTGACGGATCTGAAAATATGTCGTCTCAAGATTTGAATGGAGAGGGCTATGTTACCCGCCGCACTCTAGATCCAAATGTCTTTAAGAGTACCTTCCCCTATTTTTGGCTCACAGATGAGGAGGATGACACCGGTGCGAAGGAGACGAAGGATGCATCCACAGATGAAGATGGAGACCCACTACCTCAACCTGGAGACTTGCATGCAGAATTCAAGAAGTCAAGCCTTCTCAACGAAGCAAATAAAACTAAGACCAAATCTATCCCTTCTCGTTTTCTGCAGGAAAGCAAGGCGGCACGATGCAAGAGGATATTGAAACTTGAGATGGAGAATGATGATCTAAGGGAGGAAAAGTTTAGCCTCCGAGGCAAGCTAGAGAAGAAAAATGCACCATTACCATCATCATCTTCCCCACCAAAGGATACTTGAGTACACGGGTATCGGCACTCCCCTTGGCTTGTGCAAAGATTGGGGGGATGCCCCGGTATCATATCACCATTACTTTTATTACCTTTACCTATCTTAGTTCGATCCTTAGTTATTTTGTGATTTAGTTGAATAAAAGTTTAGTATGACCTATTTTCGAGTGCTAGTTTCGTGATCTATCTATCTATGTAATCGAGTGAGAGTTATATAATAAAGTTTAGTTTCAATTTTTTGCTTCTTTACTTTTATGTTGCAAGCAAATAAAATAAATAAATAAATAAAGATCATATGCTAATATTATGGTAAGTAATGACACCACATAAAGAGAAGTATAAGTGGTAAAATTTATTGGAAGTTAACAAAGACAACATTGGTCAATGATGCAACTCATGAAAGAATTAATAAGGGAAGAGAAGATTCAGATGCAAATATACTATCTTGGACATCTTTTATGATTGTGAGCCCCCATTAATTATTATATGCCAAAATTGTTGACGTTGGCCAAGGAAGATAACGTAATGATTTATGGCTGTTCATATTCACATACAAGTTATATTGTCATAGATCCTTCAACATGTGGTGCTTGCTCAATATCTTTGCTAGCCAAAATTGCGCACTAAGTAGAGATACTACTTGTGCATCCAAAAACCCTAAACCCAAACTCATGTTTTGAGATTCCACCATACCTACCTATGGATTCAGTAAGATCCTTCAAGTAAGTTGTCATCGGTCCAATAAGGCAATAAAAAATTGCTTCTAAACGTGTTTGGTCATTTAGTGTAAGACAAAATTGAGCGTTCTACGAACTTGTGATGGCAAAGTAATAAAAGCGACGGACTGCATAATAAAGGTTGCTAGGGGCAATATAAAATGACGTTCTTTTGCAGTAAGGGATTGGGCATACAAACCAAAAAGCGCTTGACAACCTCTACTTCCCTCTGCGAAGGGCCTATCTTTTAATTTTATGTATTTACTTTTGTGTAAGAGTCAAAGTATTCTTCCCTATTCCTTTTTATTTTCTCTTTTTGCAAGCATCATGTGGTGAGGAAAGATCTAGGCACATATATCCAGCTGAATGTGAGTGATCATGAGTTATTATTGTTGACATCACCCTTGAGGTGAATAAGTTGGGAGGCGAAACTATAAGCCCCTATCTTTCTATGTGTCCGGTTGAAACTTTTTGCTCATATGTATGATGTGAGTGTTAGCAATCATAGAAGATTAAATGATGGTTGAGTACTTGGACTTGCCAAATGGCTATGATACGAGACCCTTCCTGAAAATATGACGAATTGTAGGTGCAAAGTTGACCGAGAACACAATTTGTTGGTTTTCGATAGAGTTTATGCTTTTTACTTCGATGTTGTGATGAATTGTTACTTGTTCATGAGAAGTTATATGTTAAAAGTTATATGACAAAGTTTGTTGCTGTTATAATAATAAGCATGATGCTACTATGTCTGTATTTTGTTTTTATCGACGCCTCTCTCTCTAAACATGTGGACATGATTTTCGATATCGGCTTCCTCTTGAGGACAAGCGAGGTCTAAGCTTGGGGGAGTTGATACATCCATTTTGCATCATGTTTTCCTATTGTTATTTATAAGGTTTATATGCATAATAATGCTTTATGGACTAATTCTAATGCCTTTTCTCTCATAATATGCAAGGTTTACACAAAGATGGAGAATGCCGTCAGCTGGAATTCTGGACCTGAAAAAGCTATCTGAGAGATACCTATTCTGCACATCTACAAATGAGCTGAAAATTTACGGAGAATTATTTTGGAATAAAATATACTGGAGCAAATAACTACCGGAGGGGGCCCACCTGGTGACAGGCGTGCCCTGATACGTCTCCAATGTATCTATAATGTCTTATTGTTCCATGCTATTATATTATCCATCTTGGATGTTTTATATGCATTATAGTACTATTTTATATCATTTTTTGGGACTAACCTATTAACCTAGTGGCAAGTGCCAGTTGCTGTTTTCCTTGTTTTTGTCTTCTACAGAAAATCAATATCAAATGGAGTCCAAACGGAATAAAACTTTACGATGATTTTTCATGGACCGGAAGGAACCCAGGAGACTTGGGGAGGAGGATAGATGAGCCACGAGAGGGCCACAAGCCCTGAGGGCGCGCCCTAGGGGGGCAGGCTTGTGGGCCCCTCGGGACTCCCCTAACCCTAATTCTTGCTCCATAAATACCCAAATATTCCATCTCTTGGGAAACATTGCATGGAAAACAAAATAAATTCTACGCACACGCAAGATCTATCAAGGAGATGCATAGCAACGATAGGGGAGAGTGTGTCTACGTACCCTCGTAGACCGTAAGCAGAAGTGTTTGTTAACGCGGTTGATGTAGTCTAACTTCTTCGCGGTCCAACCGATCGAGTACCGAACATACGACACCTCCGTGGTCAACACACGTTCAGCTCGGTGACGTCCTCGCCTTCTTGATCCAGCAAGACAACGAAGTAGTGGATGAGTTCCGGCAGCACGACGGCATGGTGACGGTGATGGTGAAGTTATCTCCGCAGGGCTTCGCCTAAGCACTACGAAAATATGACCGAGGGTGTAAACGGTGGAGTGGGGCGCCGCACACGGCTAAGCAATTGTCGTGGTTCTGTGTGGCGCCCCCTCCCACATATATATAGGTGGGGGGAGGGAGGAGAAGCCAAGGGGGCACCCCAAGTAGGCCGAATCCTACATGGGGTCCTTCCCTAGTGGCACCCCCTTTCCATATTTGCCGGAGGGGCGAAGGAAAGGGGGGAGAGGAAAGGAAGGGGTAGACCGACTCCCCCCTTTCCTTCTCTCCCCAAGGGCTGCGGCCTAGGAGGGCGCCAGCCCCTTGTGGGCTGGTGTGTCCCCCCCTTTGGCCCTTATGGCCCATTAACCTCCCGGGGGGTCCGGAACCCCTTCCGGTGACCCGATTTCTACCTGGTACATCCCGAAACTCTTCTCGTGTCCAAATATCATCATCCTATATATCAATCTTTACCTCCGAACCATTCCAGAGCTCCTCTCCATGTGCGTGATCTCTTCCGGGACTCCGACCAACATTCGGTCACCAAATCATATAACTCATATAAAGCTATATCGTCAACAAACGTTAAGCGTGCAGACCCTACGGGTTCGAGAACTATGTAGACATGACCGAGACACCTCTTTGGTCAATAACCAATAGCGGAACCTGGATTCCGATATTGGCTCATACATATTCTACAAATATCTTTATCGGCAGAACCGCTATGACAACATATGTAATTCCCTTTGTCCATAGGCATGTTACATGCCCGAGATTCGATCATCGGTTTCTTTATACCTAGTTCAATCTTGTTACCGGCAAGTCTCTTTACTCGTTCTGTACTACATCATCTTGCAACTAACTCCTTAGTCACTTTGCTTGCAAGGCTTCTTATGATGTGTATTACCGAGAGGGCCCAGAGATACCTCTCCGATACTTGGAGTGACAGATCCTAATCTCGATCTATGCCAACTCAACAAACACCTTCGGAGATACCTGTAGAGTATCTTTATGATCACTCAGTTATGTTGTGACGTTTGACAGCACACAAGGTATTCCTCCGGTATCCGGGAATTGCATAATCTCATAGTCGAAGGAATATGTATTTGTCATCAAGAAAGCAATAGCAATAAACTAAATGATGAATATGCTAAGCTAATGGATGGGTCTTGTCCATGACATCATTCTCCTAGTGATGTGATCCCGTTGTCAAATTACAACACATGTCTATGTTAGGAAACCTTGACCATCTTTGATCAACGAGCTAGTCTAGTATTGGCTTACTAGGGACACGGTATTTGTTTATGTATTCACACGTGTATTTAATTTTCCGATCCATACAATTCTAGCAAGAATAATAAACCTTTATCATGAATAAGGAAATATAAAATAACAACTTTATTATTGCCTCTAGGGCATATTTCCTTCAGTCTCAAACTTGCACTAGAGTCAATAATCCAGATTACATTGTAATGAATTTAACACCCATGGAGTCTTGGTGCTGATCATGTTTTGCTCGCGGAAGAGGCTTAGTCAACGGCTCTGCCACATTCTGATCCATATGTATTTTGCAAATCTCTATGTCTCCATCCTTGACCATTTCACGAATGGAGTTGAAGCGTCTCTTGATGTGTTTGGTTCTCTTGTGAAACCTGGATTCCTTCGAAAAGGCAATTGCTCCAGTGTTGTCACAAAGGATTTTCATTAGAACCGATGCACTCGGTATTACACCTAGATTGGAAATGAAATTCTTCATCCACACTCCTTCATGTGCTGCTTTCGAAGTAGCTATGTACTCCGCTTCACATGTAGATCCCGCCACGACGCTATGCTTGGAAATGCACCAACTGACAGCTCCACCATTCAATATAAATACGTTTCCGGTTTGTGACTTAGAGTCATCCGGATCAGTATTGAAGCTAGCATCGACATAACCATTTACAACGAGCTCTTCGTCACCTCCATAAACGAGAAACATATCCTTGGTCCTTTTCAGGTACTTCGTGATGTTCTTGACCGCTGTCCAGTGATCCACTCCTGGATTACTTTGGTACCTCCCTGCCAGACTTATGGCAAGGCACACATCAGGTCTGGTACACATCATAGCATATATTATAGAACCTATGGCTGAGGCATAGGGAATGACTTTAATTTTCTCTCTATCTTTTGCAGTGGTCGGGCTTCGAGTCTGACTCAACTTCACACCTTGTAACACAGGCAATAACCCTTTCTTTGACTGATCCATTTTGAACTTCTTCAAAACTTTATCAAGGTATGTGCTTTGTGAAAGTCCTATTAAGCATCTCGATCTATCTCTATAGATCTTGATGCACAATATATAAGCAACTTCACCAAGGTTTTTCATTGAAAAATTCTTATTCAAGTTTCCTTTTAAGCTATCCAGAAATTATATATCATTTCCGATCAACAATATGTCATCCACATATAATATCAGAAATGCTACAGAGCTCCCACCCACTTGTAAATGCAGGATTCACTGTAAGTCTGTATAAAACCATATGCTTTGATCACCTCATCAAAGCGTATATTCCAACTCCGAGATGGTTGCACCAGTCCGTAGATGGATCGCTGGAGCTTGCACACTTTGTTAGCACCTTTAGCATCATATACAACTCTTCTTTAAGACATCCATTAAGGAATGCAATTTTGACGTTCATTTGCCAGATTTCATAATCATAAAATGCGGCAATTGCTAACATGATTCGGACAGACTTAAGCATCACTACATGTGAGAAAGTCCCATCGTAGTCAACTCCTTGAACTTGTCGAAAACCTTTCGCGACAAGTCGAGTTTTGTAGACAGTAACATTACCATCAGCGTCAGTCTTCTTCTTGAAGATCGATTTATTTTATATGGCTTGCCGATCATCGGGCAAGTCCACCAAAGTCCATACTTTGTTTTTGTACATGGATCCTATCTCAGATTTCATGCCTCAAGCCATCTGTCGTAATCTGGGCTCATCATAGAATCTTCATAGTTCGTAGGTTCGCCTTAGTCTAATAACATGACTTCCAAGACAAGATTATTGTACCACTCTGGTGCGGATCGGGCTCTGGTTGACCTACGAGGTTAAGTAGCAACTTGATCTGAAGTTTCATGATCATTATCATTTGCTTCCTCTCTAGTTGGTGTAGGCATCACGGAGCGGATTTCTCTCATGTGCTACTTTCCAATTCAAGAGAAGGTACAATTACCTCATCAAGTTCTACTTTCCTCCCACTCACTTCTTTCGAGAGAAACTCCTTCTCTAGAAAGGATCCATTCTTGGTAGAAGGTGTACCCAATTGTTTCCTTAGGGTATCCTATGAAGACACACTTCTCCTATTTCGGTTCGAGCTTATCAGGCTGAAGGCTTTTGACATAAGTGTCGCAACCCCAAACTTTAAGAAACGATAGCTTAGGTTTCTTGCCAAACCATAGTTCATATGGTGTCGTCTCAAGGGATTTAGGCGGTGCCCTATTTAACGTGAATGCGGCTGTCTCTAATGCATAACCCCAAAACGATAGTGGTAAATCGGTAAGAGACATCATAGAACGCACCATATCCAATAAAGTATGGTTACGACATTCGGACACACCATTACACTGTGGTGTTCCAGGTGGCTTGAGTTGTGAAACAATTCCACATTGTTTTAAATAAAGGCCAAACTCGTAACTCAAATATTCACCTCCATGATCAGATCATAGAAACTTTATTTTTTTGTTACGATGATTCTCCACCTCACTATGAAATTCTTTGAACTTTTCAAATGTTTCATCAAGTAGATATACCCATACCTACTCAAATCATCTGTGGAGGTCAGAAAATAACGATACCCACCGCGTGCCTCAACACTCATCGGACCGCATACATCGGTATGTATTATTTTCAATAAGTCATTAGCTCGCTCCATTGTTCCGGAGAACGGAGTTTTAGTCATCTTGACCATGAGGCATGGTTCGCAAGTATCAAATGATTCATAATCAAGCGATTCCAAAAGTCCATCCATATGGAGTTTCTTCATGCGCTTTACACCAATATGACCTAAACGGCAGTGCCACAAGTATGTTGCACTATCATTATCAACTTTGCATCTTTTGGCATCAATATTATGAATATGTGTATCACTATGATCGAGATTCAACAAGAATAGACCATTCACCAAGAGTGATTGACCATAAAAGATATTACTCGTATAAATAGAACAACCATTATTCTCCGATTTAAATGAATAACCATCTCGCAATAAACAAGATCCAGATATAATGTTCATGCTCAACGCGGGCATCAAATAAGAATTATTGAGGTCTAAAACTAATCCCAAAGGTAGATGTAGAGGTAGCGTGCCGACGGCGATCACATCGACCTTGGAACCATTCCCGATGTGCATCGTGACCTCGTCCTTAGCCTATCTTCATTTATTCCACAGCTCCTGTTTCGTGTTACAAATATGAGCAACTGAACCAGTATCAAATACCCAGGCGCTACTACGAGCATTAGTAAGGTACACATAAATAACCAGTATCAAATACCTTTGTTTACTTTGCCATCCTTCTTATCGGCCAAGTATTTGGGGTAGTTCCGCTTCCAGTGACCATTTCCTTTGCAACAGAAGCACTCAGTTTCAGGCTTGGGTCCAGCATTGGGCTTCTTCCCGGGAGTGGCAACTGGCTTGCCATTCTTCTTGAAGTTCCCTTTCTTTACCTTACCCTTTTTCTTGAAACTAGTGGTCTTGTTAACCATCAACACTTGATGCTCCTCTTGGATTTTTACCTCCACGGCCTTAAGCATTGCGAAGAGCTCAGGAATCATTTTATTCATCCCTTGCATATTATAGTTCATCACGAAGCCTTTGTAGCTTGGTCGGGCAAAGGATCAAGAACTCTATCAATAACACTATCAACTGGGAGTTCAACTCCCAGCTGAGTCAAGTGGTTATGATGCCCATACATTTTGAGTATATGTTCACAGACAGAACTGTTCTTCTCCATCTTGCAGCTATAGAACTTGTTGGAGACTTCATATCTCTCAACCCGGGCATTTGCTTGAAATATTAACTTCAACTCTTGGAACATCTCATATGCTCCATGACGTTCAAAACATCTTTGAAGTTCCGGTTCTAAGCTGTAAAGCATGGCACACTGAACTATTGAGTAGTCATCAGACCGAGCTTGCCAAACATTCATAACATCTGCATTAGCTCCTGCAGCAGATCTATCACCTAGCGGTGCATCAAGGACATAATTCTTCTCTACAGCAATGAGGATAATCCTCAAGTTATGGACCCAGTCCATGTAGTTTCTACCATCATCTTTCAACTTAGCTTTCTCTAGGAACGCATTAAAATTTAGGGGAACAGTAGCTCGGTCCATTGATCTACAACATAGATATGCAAAACTACAAGACTAAGTTCATTATAAATTAAGTTCAATTAATCAAATTACTAATGAACTCCCACTTAAATAAACATCCCTCAAGTTATCTAAGTGATACATGATCCAAATCAACTAACCATGTCCGATCATCATGTGAGATGGGGTAGTCATGAATGGTGAACATCTATATGTTAATCATATCTACTATATGACTCGTTTGATCTTTCGGTCTCCAGTGTTCCGAGACCATGCCTGTACATGCTAGGCTCGTCAAGTTTAACCCAAGTACTCTGCATGTGCAAAGCTGTCTTACACCCGTTGTATGTGAACGTAGAGTCTATCACACCCGATCATCACGAGGTGCTTCAAAACGACGAACTTTGGCAACAGTGCATACTCGGGGAGAACACTTCTATCTTGAAATTTAGTGAAGGGATCATCTTATAATGCTACCGCCGTTCTAATCAAATAAGTTGCATAAAGGATAAACATCACACGCAATCAAAATATGTGACATGGAACCGAAAGGGCCACGACCCTTTATCGTCAGCAGCATCCGAGACCAAAAGCGGGAGCGAGGTTGCCTTGATAGCAGCGGGCACGTAACGTGCCAGGGAAACTTGGAAATCTCTTTGGGAATCCAAAATGGCGACTCCCACCTCTCCACCGCCACCTAACCCTAGCCACCCACCACCACCGGCGATCTCCACATCTCTCCGTGGGTTTTTCTATCTGATCGGCTCATCATTCCCGGCGTCTCTCCCTCTCTATTCTGGTTGTCATCTTCCTCATGGCGGTCCATGCAACAATCTCCCTGGGATTGGATTTTTCACCGGGAATGAAGTTGGCGTCTAAGATCCAACGTAACTTCAGCAGATTGGTGCATCCCACGTCGGACACGGGACATTTCATTATGGTGGTCTCCTTTGCACGGCATACATTCCGGCTTGATGAGGAGAATGTGGGGTTCACTCTTGAGGCGGCCATCGGAGGATATAGTTCACATCTCAAGGTATCTTTCCTCCACCATGGAGTTTTCTCATTCAACGTTTCTTGCAAGGAAGTGAGTTTTTTCATTCTGCACCAGAGGAGTTTTGTTTGTGATCAGTTCAAGTGTTTCCTCCACCTTTGGGGTCATGGTGGCCCAGATTGGAAGAAAGAATTTAGCCTTTCGCAATCTGAATGCCAAGAGGAATGGGTTTTAGTTAGTCCCTCTAAGAGAAGAGCTCGCCTTGGTTTAGAGGCCATGCAACATGCTCCGGCAAAATCCTCTCTTTGTGCTCGCGCGGCCAAATCTATTCCTAAGAAACATGCTACGTTCGCCACGTTCATGCAATACCCGGCACTTAAGGGCTATAGCTATGGCCAGTCCACCGATGAGGTGACCACAGTCAGAGCAGCTAGTTATCATGTTTCGTCCCATGAGGATGCGAATGTTTCTTCTCCGGTGACGACCCCGCCGCCGACAAGGCTGGCGACTCAGTTTGGAACAGTCCCACCTTCCCCGGAGGGTTTATCTCCTGCTCGTTTAAACCCTGGATCCTCGGGTGGTCGATTGGTTTTTGCCTTGGAAGGTTTGGATTCTCCACCTCAGTTGGGCTCGAGGGTCCAGCCCATCTGCCTGTCTGATGACGAGAGTAGCAGCCCATCACCCTTGGCCTCAAGAGCTTCCTCTCCTCAGGATATTATCATGGATCTGCAAAGTTTTGACGATATGATTGAAGATATGGCTGCAAGTTATTAGGACTGTCAGAATTGTTTGGCTATTCGCCACACGTCAGAGACATGCACGAATCAGGTCCGCTGCCGCAATTGTTTTCGTTCGAGACACGTTAAAAAAACGGCACCGGCAAGCCGCCTGAATTGTCCGTCTGGGTGCCTAAAGTCCCATCGCCGGGTTTTGGGAAGCAGGACAGAAAAGAGGACTTCCTTTCCTCCCCCGTCTCTCCAATTTCCTGAGGCCAAACGACTCCGGAGAAAACCCCATCCTCTGCTTCTCCGTCGCCACCATCGCCGCCTATCCACCCTGCCTTGCATACCCAAGCTTCCTCCAGCTCCGGTCCGGCTCCTACTTCGCAGCCTCCAAGGTGTACGCGATTGACCCTCATCACTTCATCCCTGCGGGTTTCGACATTGAAGATGGCGAGCGGATCGTCTGCCCCGCACCTTCTACACGCCGGCCATCCTACCACCCCAAGGGCATGAGCAGTACATGGTGGCCAATGTGGAGCCGATCCCACCTCCAGAGCTGGTTGGTGTCCGTCGTCAGCAGGTTCTTGATTTCCTAGTTCAGGTGATGCATGTTCCGGTTATTTCTGCTCAAACTTGGTTTCAAGGAGTTGGTCTGTTCGAGATGGAAGATCCAGTTGTCCGGGGATCTTTTACTCTGCACCCGCCGTTTCCTTTAGGGGTTGATGAAGAAGGCAATGAGTTTTTTGTCCGTTCTATCCCACATAATCAGGGTGAGGGTTTCCGTGCTATTCATGGCCAACGGACGGGGTGGCTGATGTTCATCGGCATCCCTCTAGATTATAGAAACACTCAATGCATTGCTGATATGGTTGGCACCTTCGGACAGTTTCATTACTGGAATAGCACTGACAGGCGTAAGGTTAGATCTTTGGTCCGTGCCTCGTTCCCTGATAATGTACTAGTCCCTCACTCGATGACCTTTAGGGAGTTTGCCAATTGGGGTGAGGTCATGGTGTCATGGTCTGCTGGCTGTTATATATTATCAGGCGAATTTGCTGGTGCCATGATCCCAACGGATGAAGATTCTATGCCTCTTAATGGGAATCCCCATCCGATGCCTGGAGCTGAGGTGCCGCAACCATTCTGGGCAATGCCTCCATACCCTGCTCTTGGCTGGAATGCAGTTCCTCTGGGCCCAAATCAAGGTCAGAATGATGTGGCAGGGTGGGCTGATAATGTGCAACACGATGCGGGATGGGGCCCATGGGAAGAACAGGTTCAGCCTATTCAGCAGCAGCATGAAGAGGTTCAACCAGCCCAGGACCAAAATTCTATGATTTTGAACCCTTCCGTGGATTATTCTGATGATGAGGATATGGTTGAAGTCCAGCAGCCTCTGCAAGCTCCACCGATAGTGCAGTTGGACCCGATTCATCTTGGTATGGTCAGGGTCTTTTATGGGCCAGTTCTTCCGCCGGCAATGATCTGGGAGAGATCGTTCAAGTCTTTACTGCCTAAATATGTCATCAGGGATATTCCAGCTTGTCTGCCTGGGTTTTCTGCGACGATGCTGCAAGTTAAATTTGGGTCTGCTGATCTGCAACAGAAATTTCTGCTATGGACTACCGATCAATGTGTCCCCGATCCTGGAAACAACTCTTCGGTGGTCATTGAAGAGTTGCCATCTGATGATCTCTCGTGCTCCAGTTCCCAGGTTCCACATACTCCTTCACATGTTTCTCAGGAGGATTTTCAGTTCACGTCGGTCTCTCCAACTCCCTTGGGCAAGTGTCCACGTCAGTCTGCTCGCTCCAGGCGCTCTGTCACGCTTGTGGAGCCAGTTCTGGACTTCTCCACTAGAAGGATGACGCGCAGTTCTACCGAAAGGATGGGCATGAAGCCGGTTTCTGCAATCCCTCCGAGGTCTGGCCCCCTGCGACGCCCGAAGGCAAAGAAGCTTCGTCTTGATGATGATCAAAGTCAGCTCCCTCTCCCACCCCCGACGCCTATACCAACAATGCAGGCAATTGGAGTGGCTCTGGGTATTGACCCATCTGAGCTATCGGTCGAGAAGCTTATGGCTTCTCCATGTTCTGCTGGAGAAAACGATGGTCCACATGATGATTGACATCCCAAGTAGCTTCATGGAGAGTTGGGCACTTTTGTTTTTGTGTCCGTTTTATGCTAGTACTTTCTGTTTGTGTGCCTGTCTGAACTCCTTGGTCTCTGCTGTTGGCACTTTTGTTATGATCTTGTCCATGCTGTTAAGCAGCTGGATCTGCAACTATTCCTCAGCGCTGTTTTTTATGGATAATTGTTATTATCGTAATTGGAATGTGCTCTGTTGGAACGTGCGAGGGCTGAATTCTGAGACTAGGCAGCGTGACTTACGTGCTAAGATTGAGGAGAGCAGAAGTTCTGTACTTTGTCTGCAGGAAACTAAATGTGAGAATTTTGATATTCGAATGATTAGATCCTTTTGTCCTAGGAGGTTTGATCAATTCGCGTTCTTGCCTTCTGTTGGAGCCTCTGGTGGGATTTTAGTCATTTGGAACTCCTCGATCTTTCTATTGGGGAACGTAGTAATTTCAAAAAAATTCCTACGCACGCGCAAGATCATGGTGATGGCATAGCAACGAGAGGGGAGAGTATTGTCCACGTACCCTCGTAGACCAAAAGCGGAAGCGTTATGACAACGCGGTTGACGTAGTCGTACGTCTTCACGATCCGACCGATCCAAGTACCGAACGTACGGCACCTCCGAGTTCAGCACACGTTCAGCTCGATGACGATCCCCGGGCTCCGATCCAGCAAAGCGTCGGGGATGAGTTCCACAAGACGACGGCGTGGCAGGACGATGATGATGCTCTACCGCAGGGCTTTGCCTAAACTCCGTGGACGATATGACCGATGTGGAATATGGTGGAGCGGGCACCGACACGGCTAAGGAACGATCCGTAGATCAACTTGTGTCTCTGGGGTGCTCCCTGCCCTCGTATATAAAGGAGGGAGGGGAGGTGCGGCCGGCCCCAAAGTGCGCTGGAGGAGTCCTACTCCCACCGGGAGTAGGACTCCTCTTGCCTTGTTGGAGAAGGAAAGGGGGAAGGGGAAAGAGGAAGGGGGGCCGCCTCTCCTTGTCCTATTCGGACTAAGGGGGGGAGGGGCGCACGGCCTGCCCTGGCCGGCCCTACTCTTCTCCCATATGGCCCACTAAGGCCCATTAACCCCCGGGAGGGTTCCGGTAACCCCCCGGTGTTCCGGTAAAATCCCGATTTCACCCGGAACCATTCCGATATCCAAATATAGGCTTCCAATATATCAATCTTTATGTCTCGACCATTTCGAGACTCCTCGTCATGTCCGTGATCACATCTGGGACTCCGAACAAACTTCGGTACATCAAAACTTGTAAACTCATAATAAAACTGTCATCGTAACGTTAAGCGTGCGGACCCTACGGTTCGAGAACTATGTAGACATGACCTAGAACTATTCTTGGTCAATAACCAATAGCGGAACCTAGATGCCCATATTGGTTCCTACATATTCTACGAAGATCTTTATCGGTCAAACCGCATAACGACATACGTTGTTCCCTTTGTCATCGGTATGTTACTTGCCCGAGATTCGATGTCGGTATCCAATACCTAGTTCAATCTCGTTACCGGCAAGTCTCTTTACTCGTTCCGTAATACATCATCTCGCAACTAACTTATTAGTTGCAATGCTTGCAAGGCTTATGTGATGTGTATTACCGAGAAGGCCCAGATACCTCTCCGACAATCGGAGTGACAAAACCTAATCTCGAAATATGCCAACCCAACATGTACCTTTGGAGACACCTGTAGTACTCCTTTATAATCACCCAATTACGTTGTGACGCTTTGGTAGCACCTAAAGTGTTCCTCCGTAAACGGAGTTGCATAATCTCATAGTTACCGGAACATGTATAAGTCATGAAGAAAGCAATAGCAACATACTAAACGATCAAGTGCTAGGCTAACGGAATGGGTCAAGTCAATCACATCATTCTCCTAATGATGTGATCCCGTTAATCAAATGACAACTCTTTTGTCCATGGCTAGGAAACATAACCATCTTTGATAAACGAGCTAGTCAAGTAGAGGCATACTAGTGACACTATGTTTGTCTATGTATTCACACATGTATTATGTTTCCGGTTAATACAATTCTAGCATGAATAATAAACATTTATCATGATATGAGGAAATAAATAATAACTTTATTATTGCCTCTAGGGCATATTTCCTTCAGTCTCCCACTTGCACTAGAGTCAATAATCTAGTTCACATCGCCATGTGAGTTAACACCAATATTCATATCTCAGATATGATTAACATCCATAGTTCACATCGTCATGTGACCAACACCCAAAAGGTTTACTAGAGTCAATAATCTAGTTCACATTGCAATGTGATTAACACCCAAAGAGTACTAAGGTGTGATCATGTTTTGCTCGTGAGAGAAGCTTAGTCAACGGGTCATCACATTCAGAGCCGTATGTATTTTGCAAATATTCTATGTCTACAATGTTCTGCACGGAGCTACTCTAGCTAATTGCTCCCACTTTCAATATGTATCTAGCTTGAGACTTAGAGTCATCTGGATCAGTGTAAAAAGCTTGCATCGATGTAACTCTTTACGATGGGCTCTTTTATCACCTCCATAATCGAGAAATATTTCATTAGTCCTCACTAAGGATGTTCTTGACCAATGTCCAGTGATCTACTCCTAGATCACTATTGTACTCCCTTGCCAAATTCAGAGCAAGGTATACAATAGGTCAGTACATAGTATAGCATACTTTATAGAACCTATGACCGAGGCATAGGGACTGACTTTCATTCTCTTTTCTATTTTCTGCCGTGGTCGGGATTTGAGTCTTACTCAATTTCACACCTTTGCAACACCGGCAAGAACTCTTTCTTTGACTGTTCTATTTTGAACTATTTCAAAATCTTTTCAAGGTATGTACTCATTGAAAAACTTATCAAGCCGCCTTGATCTATCTTAATAGATCTTGATATTCAATATGTAAGCAGCTTCACCGAGGTCCTTCTTTGAAAAACTCCTTCCAAATACTCCTTTATGCTTTGCAGAATAATTCTACATTATTTCCGATCAACAATGTGTCATTCACATATACTTATCAGAAATGCTGTGGTGCTCCCACTCACTTTCTTGTAAATACAGGCTTCTCCAAAAGACTGTATAAAACCATATGCTTTGATCACACTATCAAAGCGTTTATTCCAACTCCGAGATGCTTGCACCAGTCCATAGATGGATCGCTGAAGCTTGCACATTTTGTTAGCTCCTTTAGGATTGACAAAACCTTCTGGTTGCATCATATTCAACTCTTCTTTAATAAATCCATTAAAGAATGTAGTTTTGACATCCATTTGCCAGATTTCATAAAATGTGGCAATTGCTAACATGATTCGGACAGACTTAAGCATCGCTACGCTTGAGAAAATCTCATTGTAGTCAACACCTTGAACTTGTCGAAAACCTTTTTGCGACAAGTCGAGCTTTGTAGATAGTAACACTACTATCAACATCTGTCTTCCTCTTGAATATCCATTTATATAATATGGCTTGCCGATCATCGGGCAACTCCATCAAAGTCCACACTTTGTTCTCATACATGGATCCCATCTCAGATTTCATGGCCTCAAGCCATTTCGCGGAATCTGGGCTCATCATCGCTTCCTCATAGTTCATAGGTTTATCATGGTCTAGTAACATGACTTCCAGAACATGATTACCGTACCACTCTGGTGCGAATCTTACTCTGGAAGACCCACGAGGTTTGGTAGCAACTTGATCTGAAGTTTCATGATCATCATCATTAACTTCCTCACTAATTGGTGTAGGAATCATCGGAACTGATTTCGTGATGAACTACTTTCCAATAAGGGAGAAGGTACAATTACCTCATCAAGTTCTACTTTCCTCCCACTCACTTCTTTCGAGAGAAACTTCTTCTCTAGAAAGGATCCATCTTAGCAACGAATAACTTGCCTTCGGATCTGTGATAGAAGGTGTACCCAATAGTTACCTTTGGGTATTCTATGAAGACGCACTTTTCCGATTTGGGTTTGAGCTTATCAGGTTGAAACCTTTTCATATAAGCATCGCAACTCCAAGCTTTAAGAAACGAGAGCTTAGGTTTACTGCTAAACCATAGTTCATACGGTGTCATCTCAACGGATTTAGATGGTGCCCTATTAAACGTGAATGCAACTGTCTCTAATGCATAACCCCAAAATGATAGTGGTAAATCGGTAAGATACATCATAGATCACACCATATCCAATAAAGTGCGGTTACGATGTTCGGACACACCATAACGTTGTGGTGTTCCAGGTGGCGTGAGCTGTGAAACTATTCCACTTTGTTTTAATTGAAGACCAAACTCAGAATCTCAAATATTCATCTCCATGATCAGATCACGTAAACTTTATTTTCTTGTTACGATGATTTTCTACTTCACTCTGAAATTCTTTGAACTTTTCAACTATTTCAGACTTATGTTTCATCAAGAAGATATACGCATATCTGCTCAAATCATCTGTGAAGGTCGAAAATAATGATACTTGCCACGAGCATCAACACTCATTGGATCGCATACATCGGTATGTATTATTTCCAACAAGTCAAGAGCTCGCTCCATTGTTCCGGAGAATGGAGTTTTAGTCATCTTGCCCAAAAGGCACGGTTCGCAAGCATCAAATGATTCATAATCAAGTGATTCCAAAAGCCCATCAAGATGGAGTTTCTTCATGCGCTTTACACCAATATGACCTAAAATCAGTAGTGCCACAAATAAGTTGCACTATCATTATTAACTTTACATCTTTTGGTTCCAATATTATGAATATGTGTATCACACGATCGAGATCCAACAAACCATTTTCATTGGGTGTATGACCATAGAAGGTTTTATTCATGTAAATGTAACAATAATTATTCTCTAACTTACATGAATAACCGTATTGCAATAAACATGATCAAATCATATTCATGCTCAATGCAAACGCCAAATAACATTTATTTAGGTTCAACACTAATCCCGAGAGTATAGGGAGTGTGCGATGATGATCATATCAATCTTGGAACTACTTCCAACACTCATCGTCACTTCCCCTTCAACTAGTCTCTGTTTATTCTGTAACTCCTATTTCGAGTTACTAATCTTAGCAACCGAACGAGTATTAAATACTCAGGGGCTACTATAAACACTAGCAAGGCACATATCAATAACCTGTATATCAAATATACTCTTGTTCACTTTGCCATCCTTCTTATCCACCAAATATTCAGGGCATTTCCGCTTCAAGTGACCATTTCCTTTGCGATTAAGCACTCAGTTTCAGGCTTTGGTCCAGCTTTGGTCTTCTTCACGGGAGTGACAACTTGTTTGCCATTCTACTTGAAGTTTCCCTTTATTTCCCTTTGCCCTTTTCTTGAAACTAGTGGTCTTGTCAATCATCAACTCTTGACGCTCTTTCTTGATTTCTACCTTCGTCGATTTCAACATCACGAAGAGCTCGGGAATCGTTTTCGTCATCCCTTGCATACTATAGTTCATCACGAAGTTCTAGTAACTTAGTGATGGTGACTAGAGAATTCTGTCAATCACTATCTTATCCGGAAGATTAACTCCCACTTGATTCAAGCCATTGAAGTACCTGCATAATCTGAGCACATGCTCACTAGTTGAGCGATTCTCCTCCATCTTTTAGCTATAGAACTTGTTGGAGACTTCATATCTCTTAACTCGGGTATTTGCTTGAAATATTAACTTCAACTCCTGGAACATCTCATATGGTCCATGACATTCAAAACGTCTTTGAAGTCCCGATTCTAAGCCGTTAAGTATGGTGCACTAAACTATCAAGTAGTCATCATATTGAGCTAGCCAAACGCTCATAACGCCCGCATTTGTTCCTGCAATAGGTCTGTCACCTAGCGGTGCATTAAGGACATAATTCTTACGTGCAGCAATGAGGATAAACCTCAGATCACGGATCCAATCCGCATCATTGCTACTAACATGTTTCAATACAATTTTCTCTAGGAACACATATAAAAACATAGGGAAGCAATAACGCGAGCTTATTGATCTACAACATAATTTGCAAAATACTACCAGGACTAAGTTCATGATAAATTAAAGTTCAATTAATCATATTACTTAAGAACTCCCACTTAGACCGACATCTCTCTAGTCATCTAAGTGATTACGTGATCCAAATCAACTAAACCATGTCCGATCATCACGTGAGATGGAGTAGTTTCAATGGTGAACATCACTATGTTGATCATATCTACTATATGATTCACGTTCGACCTTTCGGTCTCCGTGTTCCGAGGCCATATCTGTATATGCTAGGCTCGCCAAGTTTAACCTGAGTATTCCGCGTGTGCAAAACTGGCTTGCACCCGTTGTAGATGGACGTAGAGCTTATCACACCCGATCATCACGTGGTGTCTGGGCACGACGAACTTTGGCAACGGTGCATACTCAGGGAGAACACTTCTTGATAATTTTAAGTGAGAGATCATCTTAAAATGCTACCGTCAAACAAAGCAAGATAAGATGCATAAAGGATAAACATCACATGCAATCAATATAAGTGATATGATATGGCCATCATCATCTTGTGCTTGTGATCTCCATCTTTGAAGCACCTTCGTGATCACCATCGTCACCGGCGCGACACCTTGATCTCCATCGTAGCGTCGTTGTCGTTACGCCATCTATTGCTTCTACGACTATCACTACCGCTTAGTGATAAAGTAAAGCAATTATGTATGCGTTGCATTTCATACAATAAAGCGACAACCATATGGCTCCTGCCATTGCCGATAACCCGGTTACAAAACATGATCATCTCATACAATAAATTATAGCATCACGTCTTGACCATATCACATCACAACATGCCCTACAAAAACAAGTTAGACGTCCTCTACTTTGTTGTTGCAAGTTTTACGTGGCTGCTACGGGCTTAGCAAGAACCGATCTTACCTACGCATCAAAACCACAATGATAGTTTGTCAAGTTGGTGATGTTTTAACCTTCGCAAGGACCGGGCGTAGCCACACTCGGTTCAACTAAAGTGAGAGAGACAGACACCCGCCAGTCACCTTTAAGCAACGAGTGCTCACAGCGGTGAAACCAGTCTCGCGTAAGCGTACGCGTAATGTCGGTCCGGGCCGCTTCATCTCACAATACCGCTGAACCAAAGTATGACATGCTGGTAAGCAGTATGGCTTGTATTGCCCACAACTCACTTGTGTTCTACTCGTGCATATAACATCAACGCATAAAACCTGGCTCGGATGCCACTGTTGGGGAACGTAGTAATTTCAAAAAAATTGCTACGCACACGCAAGATCATGGTGATGGCATAGCAACGAGAGGGGAGAGTATTGTCCACGCACTCGTGAGACCGTAAGCGGAAGCGTTATGACAACGCGGTTGATGTAGTCGTCGCCTTCACGATCCGACCGATCCAAGTACCGAACGACGGCACCTCCGAGTTCAGCACACGTTCAGCTCGACGACGATCCCGGGCTCCGATCCAGAAAGCGTCGGGGATGAGTTCCACAAGACGACGGCGGCGTGGACGATGATGATGCTCTACGGCGAGGCTTCGCCTAAACTCATGACGATATGACCGAGGTGGAATATGGTGGAGGGGGCACCGCACACGGCTAAGGAACGATCCGTAGATCAACTTGTGTCTCTGGGTGCTCCCCGCCCCCATATATAAAGGAGGGAGGGGAGGTGCGGCCGGCCCCCAAGGGGTGCGCCTGGAGGAGTCCTACTCCCACCGGGAGTAGGACTCCCCCCCTCTTGCCTTGTTGGAGAAGGAAAGGGGGAAGGGGAAAGAGGAAGGGGGGCGCCGCCCCCCCCTCTCCTTGTCCTATTCGGACTAAGGGGGGGAGGGGCGCACGGCCTGCCCTGGCCGGCCCTACTCTTCTCCCATATGGCCCACTAAGGCCCATTAACCCCCGGGAGGGTTCCGGTAACCCCGGTGTTCGGTAAAATCCCGATTTCACGGAACCATTCCGATATCCAAATATAGGCTTCCAATATATCAATCTTTATGTCTCGACCATTTCGAGACTCCTCGTCATGTCCGTGATCACATCCGGGACTCCGAACAAACTTCGTTACATCAAAACTTGTAAACTCATAATAAAACTGTCATCGTAACGTTAAGCGTGCGGACCCTACGGGTTCGAGAATTATGTAGACATGACCTAGAACTATTCTTGGTCAATAACCAATAGCAGAACCTGGATGCCCATATTGGTTCCTACATATTCTACGAAGATCTTTATCGGTCAAACCGCATAACGACATACGTTGTTCCCTTTGTCATCGGTATGTTACTTGCCCGAGATTCGATGTCGGTATCCAATACCTAGTTCAATCTTCGCTATCGGCAAGTCTCTTTACTCGTTCCGTAATACATCATCTCGCAACTAACTTATTAGTTGCAATGCTTGCAAGGCTTATGTGATGTGTATTACCGAGAAGGCCCAGAGATACCTCTCCGACAATCGGAGTGACAAAACCTAATCTTGAAATATGCCAACCCAACATGTACCTTTGGAGACACCTGTAGTACTCCTTTATAATCAACCGATTACGTTGTGACGTTTGGTAGCACCAAAGTGTTCCTCCGTAAACGGAGTTGCATAATCTCATAGTTACCGGAACATGTATAAGTCATGAAGAAAGCAATAGCAACATACTAAACGATCAAGTGCTAGGCTAACGGAATGGGTCAAGTCAATCACATCATTCTCCTAATGATGTGATCCCGTTAATCAAATGACAACTCTTTTGTCCATGGCTAGGAAACATAACCATCTTTGATAAACGAGCTAGTCAAGTAGAGGCATACTAGTGACACTATGTTTGTCTATGTATTCACACATGTATTATGTTTCCGGTTAATAAAATTCTAGCATGAATAATAAACATTTATCATGATATAAGGAAATAAATAATAACTTTATTATTGCCTCTAGGGCATATTTCCTTCGCTTTCATGGCCAGCTTATTGATATTCAGAGATTTGGTGTTGTGGTCTCCTTCCAATCGTTGCAGAACTCCGAAAAATGGAACTTAGCCTCTGTATATGGGCCATGTGGGGGTCCGCCTAGGGATGATTTCGTTAGCTGGCTATATCGTCTAGTCATCCCTCCCGATGAAAATTGGCTGTTGTTGGGGGACTTTAATTTCATCATGTCTTTGGATAACAGTAACCTCCCGGGTGGTGACATTAATGATATTTCCCTTTTCAACAAAATAATTGGTCACCTTGGTCTCTTGGAGCTGCCATTGAAAGGCCGTAGCTTCACCTGGTCTAATATGCAGCAAAACCCCCTGCTTGAGCAGCTTGATTGGTTCTTTACTACTGCAGATTGGATTTCACATTATCCGAACACTGTGGTTAACCCACTCGCCAGAACTGCCTCGGATCATGTGCCTTGTGTGGTGTCCATTGACACTACCATTCCTGCGGCCAAGACTTTTCGGTTTGAAAAGTTCTGGTTTGATATGCCGGGGTTCATGGATTGTGTCACCAAGTCTTGGAATGCACCAGTATTCTCTGATCTATCTGCTTCTGCAGTTCTCACAAAGAAGTTTAAGAGGCTGCGGTATGATTTGAAAATTTGGAGCAAAAAGTTATCATACATCAAAAAAATTACTGTTGATTGTCAAAGGTGATTCTGCACTTTGATCAGCTGGAGGAAGTGAGACCTTTAACAAGGCCGGAATTCAATTTCAGGAAAATTGTGAAGTTCCACTATGAATATCTGTTGAAAATTCACTATATTTACTGGAAACAGAGGTGCACTATTCGGTATATAAAGGTTGGCGAGGAGAATTCAATTTTTTTTCATGCAATGGCATCGGAGCGCATGAGAAGGAATTCAATCTCCAGTCTGAAGACCAATTCCATGATTGATCCTGTGACTGATCACGCTCAGATGGCAGGAATTCTTTGGGCTTCGTTCAAATCAAGAATGGGCCAGGCCCAAGGGATCAATATGGGCTTTGGTCTGAACCAACTAATTCAGCCCATCCCGGGTCAGGAGGAGCTTTCTTTGCTGTTTTCTGATGAAGAAGTTAAAAAAGTTTTGAAAGAATTGCCGGTGGATCGGGCACCTGGTCCGGATGGCTTTAATGGGATGTTTCTCAAGTGCTGTTGGCCTATAATTGAGAAGGACTTCTTGCGGATGATTCGGGATTTTTATGAGGGGAAGCTTTTGTTGGAAAACATTAATGGCTCCCTCATTACACTCATACCCAAGATCATTTCACCTGAAGGGCCTGATGACTTCCGGCCAATATCTCTCACCAACACTTGTCTTAAATTTTTAACAAAGTTGTTGGCCAACAGGTTGCAGAAGGTGATCCTTAGGTGTATCCACAAAAATCATTATGGGTTCCTTAAGGGTAGGTTAATTCAGGATTGTCTGGCCTGGAGTTTTGAGTATATCCATCAATGTAAACAGTCCAAGCGTCCAATCATAATCCTTAAGTTGGATTTTGCTAAGGCCTTTGACACTGTCGAGCATGAGGTTATTCTTCAGATGTTGCAGCATAAAGGGTTTGATGCCAAATGGATTTCTTGGGTTAAGCAATTGTTGTCCACAGGTTCTTCGTCTGTTTTGTTAAATGGCATTCCTGGAAAACTATTTAAGTGCAAGTGTGGGGTTAGACAGGGTGATCCACTATCGCCTCTGTTGTTTGTCATTGCAGCGGATTTGTTGCAGTCTGTGGTCAACCAAATGCTTGAGCATGGCACGCTCTCTTTGCCTATTCAAACCCATGACAGAGTTTCCCATCATTCAATATGCGGATGACACGATTACATTTCTTGCAGCTAAGGATGAGGAGCTTGTTGCACTAAAGAACATGTCACGACCTTCCAACAGTCCACAGGTTTAAAGGTCAACTTTGCTAAATCTTCAATGATTCCTTTGAATATGAGTGATGAGGAGGCTACAAGGCTTGCTGCTATTCTTGGTTGTAAAATTGGACATCTCCCATTTACTTATCTTGGTTTGCCTTCGGGAACTACAAGGCCAGGGATCATTGATCTAATGCCCCTAGTTGACAGTCTTGAGAGGAGGTTAACCGCAAGCTCATCCATGCTGAATCAAGGCTCTCGCCTGCAACTTCTTACCTCTGTCCTGACCTCTTTGCCAATATACTTTTTGTGCAGCCTCAATATTCCACCAGGGATCATTAAGCAGCTTGATAGAATCTTCAGGCAATGTCTTTGGAGGGGCAATAGTGATGCTCCCAAGCAGTCTCTGGCTGCATGGGAGCTAGTTTGCAGGCCAAAAGATAAAGGGGGTTTAGGAGTTATTAATCTGAACATGCAGAACAAAGGACTCCTTATCAAGCATCTTCACAAGTTCTACAACAAGGTTGATATTCCTTGGGTGACCCTGATATGGAATAGCTACTATGATCATGGTGTTCCACAGGCAACAGCTGAAGATGGATCTTTCTGGTGGAGGGATGTTCTGAAGCTGCATGAGGCTTATATTGCTATTGCCTCGGTTCACATCAACTTGGGTGACTCTGCTCTGTTCTGGACAGATTCTTGGCACATTGGGGGTTCTGCTAGACCCCTATGTTGGAGATAGCCAAGGTTGTTATCATTTGTCAATAATGATAAGATCTCTGTGCAGGAATTCCTTCAATCCCAGGATCTCTTCTCCATGTTTTATTTACCAATTTCTCATGAGGCTGCTGCTGAGTTACACATACTGGAAGGTTGGATCATGCAGTTAGAAAGAGACCCCACTATACCTGATGTTTGGATATGGCCTGGTAAATCAGGGGAATACACTGCCAAGAGATTCTACATGATCATGCACTCACATCTACGTACAATACAACCTTGCAAATGGTTGTGGCAGAGTAGGTGCACCATGAAGATCAAGGTGTTTGGGTGGCTGCTATTCTTTGACAGACTAAACACCAAGGACATGATGGTTAGAAGACACTGGCGCTCTAGCCAAGATGACAATTTTTGTCTCATTTGCAGTGAGCTGGTGTATGAGGATAGAATCCATCTGTTTTTTAATTGCACCTTCAGCTAGAGTCCGGAATTACTTGGGCATTGATTGGTCTGGAGGCTCAGATATACTGCATTGTATCATGCATGCTAGGTCCAGCTTCAGGCACCCTTTCTTCTTTGAAGTTATGCTAACATCAGCTTGGAATATTTGGATTTTGAGAAATGGCAGAACCTTCAGAGCTGAGAGAGCTACTTTCAGTGCTTGGAAGTGTAAATTCATCCATGATATCTCATTGCTTGCTCATAGGGTGAAGGATTGTATTAAACCAAAACTCTTGGCTTGGGTTGGTTCTTTGTTGTAAAGCAGGTAGGGATGTTTAGCCATAGGTAGACTTTTTTCCTTTTTTTCCTTGTATATTCTGTATTTTGTTTGTACAATTCTATTTATTTTAATAAAGGGCTGTGGGGCTTTGCCTCACAGTAAATATTCAAAAAAAAATTGACATGATATGGCCATCATCATCTTCTGCTTTTGATCTCCATCTCCAAAGCATCGTCATGATCTCCATCGTCTCCGGCTCGATGCCTTGATCTCCATCATTGCGTCGGGGTCATCTCACCAACTATTGCTTCTACAACTATTGCTAACGCATAGCGATAAAGTAAAACAATTACATGGCGCTTGCATTTCATACAATAAAGAGACAACCCTAAGGTTCCTGCCAGTTTTCAATATTACAAAAAATGATCATCTCATACATCAACATATCACATCATGTCTTGACCATATCACATCACAACATGCCCTGCAAACACAAGTTAGACGTCCTCTACTTTGTTGGTGCAAGTTTTTACGTGGCTGCTATGGCTAGCACGAACCATTCTTACCTACGCAAAAACCACAATGGCGATTCATCAAGTTTGTTGCTTTAACCTTCTTCAAGGACCGGCCGTAGTCAAATTAGATTCAACTAAAGTAGGAGAAATAGACACTCGCCAACCACCTTTATGCAAAACTAGTTGCATGTCAGTCGGTGGAACCCGTCTCATGTGCATGGACATGTAAGGTTGGTCCGAGCCGCTTCATCCCACAATACCACTGAATCAAAATAAGACGTTCGTGGTAAGCAGTATGCATGACTATCACCGCCCACAACTCTTTGTGTTCTACTCGTGCGTATCATCTACACATAGACCTCGCTCTGATGCCACTGTTGGGAAACGTTGCATGGAAAACAAAAAAAATCTACACACACGCAAGATCTGTAAACGAGATGCATAGCAACGAGCGTATCCTCGTAGACCGCAAATGGAAGCGTCTGTTAGCGCGATTGATGTAGTCGAACTTCTTCGTGCTCCAACCGTTCGAGTACCGAACATATGACACCTCCCCGTTCAGCACACGTTCAGCATGGTGACGTCCTCACCTTCTTGATCCAGCAAGACGACAGAGTAGTGGATGAGTTTCGGCAGCATGACAGCATGGTGACGGTGATGGTGAAGCTTTCTTTACAAGGCTTCGCCTAAGCACTATGAAAATATGACCGAGGGTATAAACGGTGGAGGGGGCACCGCACATGGCTAAGCAATTGTTGTGGTTCTGTGTGGCACCCCCTCACACATATATATAGGTGGGGAAGGGAGGAGCAGCCAAGGGGGTGACCCAAGTAGGCTGAATCCTACTTGGGGTCCTTCCCTAGTGGCGCCCTCCCCTTCCATATTTGTCGGAGGGGGGAAGGAAAGGGGGAGAGGAAAGGAAGGGGGAGGCCGACTCCCCCCATTTCCTTCTCTCCCCAAGGGATGTGGACTAGGAGGGGCACACCAACCCCTTGTGGGATGGTGTGTCCCCACACCCTTTGGCCCATGTGGCCCATTAACCTCCCGGGGGGTCCGGAACCCCTTCCGATGACCTAATTTCTACCCGGTACATCCCGAAACTCTTCCCGTGTCCAAATATCATTGTCCAATATATCAATCTTTACCTCCAGGCCATTTCGGAGCTCCTCGTCATGTCCGTGATCTCATCCAGGAATCCGAACAACATTCGGTCACCAAATCATATAACTCATATAACATTATATCATCGACGAACGTTAAGCGTGCGGACCCTACGGGTTCGAGAACTATGTAGACATGACCGAGACACATCTTTGGTCAATAACCAATAGCGGAACCTGGATGCCCATATTGGCTCCTACATATTCTGCGAAGATCTTTATCGGTCGAGCCATTATGACAACATACATATTCCCTTTGTCCATCGGTATCTTACTTGCCCGAGATTTGATCGTCGGTATCTTCATACCTTGTTCAATCTCATTACCGGCAAGTCTCTTTACTCGTTCCGTAATACATCATCTTGCAACTAACTCCTTAGTCACTTTGCTTACAAGGCTTTTTATTTTGTGTATTACCGAGAGGGCCCAGAGATACTTCTCCGATACTCGGAGTGACAAATCCTAATCTCGATCTATGCCAACTCAACAAACACCTTTGAAGATACCTGTAGAGCATCTTTATGATCACCCAGTTACGTTGTGACGTTTGATAGCACAGAAGGTATTCCTCCGGTATCCGGGAGTTGCATAATCTCATATTCGAAGGAATATGTATTTGTCATCAAGAAAGCAATAGTAATAAACTGAACGATCAATATGCTAAGCTAACGGATGGGTCTTGTCCATCACATCATTCTCCTAATGATGTGATCCCGTTATCAAATGACGACAAATGTCTATGGTTAGGAAACCTTAACCATCTTTGATCAACGAGCTAGTCTAGTAGAGGCTTACTATGGACACGGTATTTGTTTATGTATTCACACATGTATTTAAGTTTCCAATCAATAAAATTCTAGCATGAATAATAAACCTTTATCATGAATAAGGAAATGTAATATAACAACTTTATTATTGCCTCTAGTGCATATTTTCTTTAGTCTCCCACTTGCACTTGAGTCAATAATCTAGATTACGTTATAATGAATTTAACACCCATGGAGTCTTGGTGCTGATCATGTTTTGCTCGTAGAAGAGGCTTAGTCAACGGGTCTGCCACATTCAGATCCATATGTATTTTGTAAATCTCTATGTCTCCATCCTTGACCTTTTCCCGAATGGATTTGAAGTGTCTCTTGATGTGTTTGGTTCTCTTGTGAAACCTGGATTCCTTCGCCAAGGCAATTGCTAGTGTTGTCACAAAAGATTTTCATTGGACCTGTGCACTGGGTATTACACCTAGATTGGATATGAACTCCTTCATCCAGACTACTTCATGTGCTGCTTCTGAAGTAGCTATGTACTCCACTTCACACGTAGATCCCGCCATGACGCTCTGCTTGGAACTACACCAACTGACAGCTCCACCATTGAATATAAATACGTATGCGGTTTGTGATTTAGAGTCATTCGGATCAGTGTCGAAGCTAGCATCGATGTAACCATTTACGATGAGCTCTTTGTCACCTCCTTAAACGAGAAACATATCCTTGGTCCTTTTCAGGTACTTCGGGATGTTCTTGACTGTTGTCCAGTGATCCACTCCTGGATTACTTTGGTACCTCCTTGCCAGACTTATGGCAAGGCACACATCAGGTCTGGTACACAGCATAGCATACATAATAGAACCTATGGCTGAGGCATAGGGAATGACTTTCATTTTCTCTCTATCTTCTGCAGTGGTCGGGCTTTGAGTCTGACTCAACTTCACACCTTGTAACACAGGGAAGAACCCTTTCTTTGACTGATCCATTTTGAACTTCTTCAAAACTTTATCAAGGTATGTGCTTTGTGAAAGTCCTATTAAGCGTCTTGATCTATCTCTATAGATCTTGATGGCCAATATATAAGCAGCTTCACCGAGGTCTTTCATTGAAAAATTCTTATTCAAGTATCCTTTTAAGCTATCCAGAAATTCTATATCATTTCCAATCAACAATATGTCATCCACATATAATATTAGAAATGCTACAAAGCTCCCACTCACTTTCTTGTAAATACAGGCTTCACTACACTACAAAAAATACACTTCTGTGATGATACGTGTTTGTCATAGTAGGTCACATTTTCTGTCATGCATGTACATCCATGACGATTTTATGACAGAATCAAGATAGTCATACATGTGCTGTCGTAGAAGTGTTCCATGACATTACCAAAATTATCATCACGGAAGTGTCCACTTCCATGACCATAAATCGTGCGTCATAAAAGTGCTTTCGTCAAGGGTGACAGACATGTGGTATCCACCGTAACGGGTCGATATTAAGCTATGGGGTTCCGGTTTGGATCTGATAACCCGTTAAAAGCCCCGATCAATGGGGATTTTCCACGTGTAAAATTCTCATTCGCCGGATAATGCACGTGTCAGCTCATCGTTGGGACAGATGTCATCCCTACAATGGACGGAAGATTCCTATGATATATCGACACGTGGCACAGCCCAAAATTGGCCCATTTAAGGTGAAAAGGCCGGCCCAGCTAAAGTCCCACCAGATTTTTTTCAGACACTAGCGGGCTGCCCCGTTAACAGCCTGCCATGTTTTGGGTCAAATTGAGGCCCATATCAGATCAGGCCTATTCACATCCTGTCGTGTTTTGGGCCATATCGGATCATGCCCGTTAACAGGCCACTATTCTTTTGGGCCCATTCTAAGCCAGGTTGTCTTTCAGCCTGTTAAATGCCCGTTTACCAGTTCGGCCCGATAATAGTTTTGGCCTGTTAGCGGCCCGTGGTGCATCTGGGACGTTGTTGTCCGGTTTAACTTTAGGCCATTTAACGGCCCATGCAGAAACTGGGCTATTTCTTGTCTGAAGTAACTTTAGGCCTCTTAACGGCCCGTAGTCTTCGTGGATAAATTTCAGCCCAACTGGCCTATCAGCCTGTTAATGGCCCGTGTAACAGTTGGGCCTAATTATAGCCCGCGTATAATCCGGCCTACTTACAGCCCGTATGATAATGGCCCGTGAGACTTTTGGGCCTATGGCCCGCGTGGATACCGGCCTGCTTAAAGCCCATAATTTTATTGGGCCAAACAGGCCCGAGATATATTTTGGCGTGTTAACGGCTCGTCCTATTTGGGCTGAACATGGGCCTTCGGCAGTTTCGGCTTGTATTGGCCCATGAACTTTTTAGCTCAGCGCTAAACCAATCTAGGATTTAGCATGTTAAGAGCCCATGGTATTTTCTGGCCCAGCTGGCCAGAACTTTACTCGGCTTGTTAAAGGCGGAAAACTACTACACATTTAGACCTGCTAATGGCCCAAGATGATGATAGGCCCACGTTTTGGCCCATATGAGTAATGACCGGCCTGAAGACCGACAACACTAAGATCCACTGAACCTTACTGCCTAAATTACAGCATACAGACCAAGAATAAACCTAGACTATACAATAAAGAAATTATGGCATATTACATCCATTGGGAATCAAAGTTCGCTACCGGTGATAATAAAGCGCAACGTGACCGCGGATTACATACACCGGGCATCAAAAGTCACCACTAGTGCATATAAACGCGCCGAAAAAATAATATACAAAACTGAGAGCACTTCAGAAGGCATTAGGCCTGGCCAGGACGGGCTCCGCAAGCAGCCGGACAAGCTGATGAGACCTCAGTTGTGTCAACAATAGATGCTCTATCCCTAGCTTTATAGCACCATAGTGCGCAAGGCAGTCCTCTGAGATCTTCATTGCATCATTGACATCAAGTCGGAGCTGAAATTGAAGCAAGCCTTTCCGCTTTAAGTTGAAACTAAAGAAGTCGAACTGATTGAGGCAACACCTGCACAGAGGTTGTCTCACAGCTGCTGGTGAGTAGCTTCAACTCACTGTCTTCATCAAGACAGGACCTTGGGGTCATCTCGCTCTCTTCAAGATGGTTTGGCTCACTATCTTCCCTAAAGTTCTGCCTGGCATAAGAGATACGACTCTGAAAGAGAAAATAGTCGACACGTAACAGGTTTCACAATTATATAAGCAAATAAATGGATCTGTTCTGCATAAGGAACATGTTTTTACAACTACAATTTAAAACTGGTAGTTGTTGCAAACATCCAATCAGATGTAAACAACAAAGTAAACAACAGTGGAGGAAATGATGCCTATCCAAATCTATACTAGAACAAAGTATGAAGGCTTGAGAAGGATGAACTTACATTACATATTAACACGGGCTGGACAAAGCCCTTCTCCATGTTGATGGAATGATAATTCAATAAATTCCCCAAGGAGACTTCTTTATAAGCGTTGCCATTATTCTTTGCAAAGAGTAAATATGGATCAAATAATATTGGAAGAAACAAAGGATAATGAAGCTCAGGTGCAGACTGATGATACATAATCAAATAGCAATTAATTAAGTACAATGTTACAAGGCAAAAGGTACTGACAAGAGGAATGCATACATCAACGTTTGCAGTGGCATTGGCTTTATTCAACATTTTGGTAGGAGTAAATGTAGATATGATAATTTGGAGAAAGTGGAGGGCAGGGCAGATAAGATGCAGAGTAATGCTAGACAATCAACTATCTCGTGATGCAAGTACAGTAATACCACCACCGTCTGTTATTACTTGTCGCTCAAATGGATGTATCTAGCACTATTAAGTTCTAAATACATCCAATTGATCAACAATTAATTCGATACAGAGGGAGTACATGACAATAGGTACTTACATGAGCAATCCAAAACTTCATAACCATTGTATTAATTCTACATTTATCTAAGAGTAAATATAGATCTTATAATTTCAAGCAAAGGAAGGATAAAGAAGCTTAACATTTACGGTGATGCTACATAATCAAACAAAGAATGAGTGTAAGTATGCTGACAAAGGGCAAGAGGTACTGACAAGAGCAATGCAGTGCCCAATATTGTTGTGAGATCCTATGATCCTTTGAGCAAGGAGATTCATCTGAAATTATTTTTCATACAAGAGAGAAGGTAAGGCACATGCAGAAATTTAGGAGTTCAAATTTTGAATTGATATCATAGACAGTACCTGGCGCTGGGCTCTCAGCAGTTCTAATAGGGGTTTGGCCACTGGAGTAGGGGTAAAGTGTGGTATAGTTGGGCCTATGTTTTCTATGGCTACTGGTCTATTTGATTTAACAGGTATCACTACCTTTTCCAAATACCTAGTTTGTACTCCTTGAGGATCTGCACTCACCCTCTTCCTTTTGGACATCTATTACAAAAGAACATTTGACTGGAAAAACATAGTATGACGGCACATGGAATAGGTACAGAAAATGGATAGGTATGGCATATACTCATATATGATGCTTAAACTAAGTAGATGGTGTAACAAAGTAGAAGTAATGCAAGAGGTCAGATGCAAAATTTGTGCGACCAATACAACCTTGCCAAGTTAGAGCAGGCACCTTGATGGGTGAATAAGGTAGGCCATCCTCCACCATGCCAAGTTTGTTAGCCAGTGGATTGTTCCGCAATATTCCTCTCGTGCGCCCATTCTCATAGTCATTTTGATAATGTTCAATACCTGACATTCATGAAAACATAAAAACAAGTGAGATTATCTTTGTAATGCAGACGTGATTCTAATCCGATACTGCCTCCCTGTAAACCCCTTTGTGCTATCTCTGCAATTCTTCTGAGAGATGCCATGCATGCTGTAATTTGGTGTGTGCATTAATATAATGTGGCCTACTACTCAAAATATGAGAGCTGATACTTTGCAGATGACAGCTTCAACATATAGTAAAGAAGAACAAGTCGATCTGACCTGACAGATTCAAAATATACTAAGGGAGAACAACTCGACTTGACCAGTCGACCGCAAATGTCTCTGCTACTCTTCCCAACAAGGAACATACTTATTAAAGAAGAGAAGAGGATCGTCTTAAAGAAGAGCAGAAGAGCAAGCAGGTTGAAGATATTACAAGTCTTTCTATACAATGTTGGTTGCCCACCCATGATGAACCAGAGCGCACAGAGAAATACTATTCCTTTCGGTCTCTCCATATGTGGCTCGCATGCATTTCAAAACTAAAGTAGGAACATTTAGCTGACCAATTAAACATCTCTCAGTTTTACTAATATCAGCATAATATCATATTTGTATTTGTACAACTAAGCTTGTTTAGCTCGATGGTGGAGCAGTGCTATTACGACACGAACCACGTAGGCTGATCGTGGTCATCATAGAATGGGGAAACCGTAAGCATGATGAGTATACTGTTGACCGTGGCAGTGGGATGGCAGATCTGAAGCTGCAAACCATGCAGAGGGTAGTTAGCAACCGATGTGTGCTTTGAAATAACAACTAAGATTTGGTATGGACAAGAAAGTACAGTCAACAAGTGACAAAGAAATGCAATTCTGTTGTCTCTCTATATGTCGAGACATGCATTTGGAAACTCAAGTGGGACATTTAGCTAACCAATTAAATGTGTCTGTTAACTAATATCAGTATCATATCACAATCATATTTGAACAACTAAGCTTTGGAATTTTGAGTGTTTTGTTGTTTAGCTTGAAGGGTGGAGAAATGCTAGTATGACAGAAAGCACCTACGTAGATCATAGTAGAGTAGATAAAAGGGGAAAATCCTAAGCATCAAGAGTAAAATCAGGAAAGTGGAACTAGCTGGACTAGTGGGTGGCGCACATGCTTTTCGAAATGAATATTGGAACATTAGGCAACCAATTAAATGTTATCTATTTTAGTAATATGAGCATCATATCGGATTCGTGTTTCAACTCCTACGCTTTGGAATTATGAGTGGCGTGTTGTTTCGCTTGATGGATTGAGGTCTTGAGGAGCAGTGTATGATGATGGTAGTGAATATAAAGGGGGAAACCATAAGATTTACGAGTATAGTGACCATGCCATGGCGGTATCAAGGCTACTTCGCAACCAATGTTTGCTTTCAACTAGCCACTATGATTTGGTACGGGCAAGAAAAGTACAGTAAACAATTTACGAACTATTTTCCGGGTGAGATAAATAACTTAAGCACATATGGAAGAGTACCAACTCTCTTGCGACGCTGTGTAGGTCCCTGCTGATACATTGAGGGTGTTGCAGCTTCGATGGCGTTCGGCGGCACGGAAGAAGACTTTAGACGACAGACGGCTGGGTCGGGGGATAAATCCTGTTGCCGTGGACGAGGCGATCATAGGAGTGGCAATGGCAAGGTGGACGACGGTCCCGATGAAGCGAGAGGACGGGATGAAAGGATCCTGGTCAGGCACCGTGGATGAGAGACGTCCATCTCTTGCAGTGGACAACGGGGTAGGGGTAGCGGCTCCAGCAAGGTGGAGGATGGGGTGGCGGACGGAGGAGGCTGGCAGCAGTGGGGAGGTTGTTGTGGCACCGACGGTGTATGAATAGGGAAATGGAGGGGGACGGGGATCTCAAACTTTGGGACACGCTTGCCTGAAATGTGGGAAAGATACGAACTTATCCCTAGTTTAAAATTTTGGACATCACGTCGGTTGGGGATAGGACGGTAATCTTGCATGTCCCAAATATTTGCCGGTAGCGATTTCGGGCGAGGAGGCTGTGTTTTTCCGCCCACGGTTGGTGCCCACGGTGATTGAACGGGGCTAACAGGTAGGGCGGTTGTGTCACGTCTGAGGGAAGTTACACATCTGCCCCTATTTAAAATGTTTGCCTACATGGATTTCGGACGAGGAGAGTTTGTTTTGCCGCCCACCGTGTATGAATGGGGAAATGGAGGGAGAGACACATGTCTTTCGGACGAGCTTGAATCAAATGTGTTTTGCCGCCCACGTTTGGCACCCACCATGTCTGAATTGGCTCAGAGGCGGTCGTGTCACGTCTGGTTGAAGTTACTAGTCTACCCCTATCGACAACAGTGTAAATCCGGTCGATTAGGATGTTAAGTGTCAGGGGTAGACAGTGATTTCCATCTCACAAACACTTGCTTCGGGCAGCCCACAAATGCTAGTGGGTGTTTATCCGCTTCATTCAAAACTTGGGAGAATTAGCATTCACGTATACCCTGGGCCCTGGCAAATAAATTCAAATCCAATTTGTATTCGATTACAAATATCCATAGATAATTCTATGTTTTTTTATTTATTTCTTCAAAACCACGACAAAGATTTATTCCACCTTTATATATGATTATGATTTAGAAATGCCGTGATCTTCGAATTCAGTAGTGTAACATCCCAAAATTTTAAATTTTGGAATGTTATAGTAGATAAATAACTATGCTTGTTGTCTGATTGTTTGTTTGATTGATTGAGTGAAATTGAGTGGAATTTGAAACTTTTGAAAGTTGGATGAGAGGGAATAAAATGACTTTCCCAAAACTATCCCCTTTGCCCTTTTGATCTCAATGAATTCAATTCCATTCCAACATCAAAACCCTAGAGTGAAGATGAAATGACTTCTTCCATTTGAAATGAAAAGGGTTTTGAAAAGAATTGAATTTCATTTGAGAATATTTCAAATTCAAAACTTTATGCAACTCAATGATTTTCATGATGGAAGATAAAATGACTTCTTCAATTATATGAAATATGAGTTGGAAGTTAAAAAGAATCAAATTGAAAGTCATTTGAAAGTGCCTTGAAACCCCCTTCCAAATTTGAGTTTTATTTGAATTTTCGAAAAAATGATTTTTACAAACTTTGGGTTTTGCCCCTGGAAAAATGTTCAAATGATAGGGAATATTCCCCCGATCATTTTGATATATATATGTCTTATATAAATATTTATATTTCTCTCTGTTTTATTTTTCAAAAAGAATTAAAATTAAAATTAAAAAGAAAAAAAGAAAACCTCGGCACCGGCCAGCCAACTGCCCAGCCAACCCAAAGGCCCACCGAGCCAGAGCCCACCAAGGCCAAATGAGCCGCCCAACAGACCGACCGCACCCTCGCCTGATTCGCTTGCTCGGTCGACCGACCGAGACCGCACCTCCCAAGAATCACTGACGGTGGGCCACCACCGTGCCAACCTCGCCCACGACTTCCGCCACACACACGGATCCCAAAGGATCCGGATCCGATCCTCCCAATTCACCCCGCCCAAGGTGAGGCCCCGCCTATATAAGCCCCTCCCCGCACCCCATTCCCCTTTCCCCCTTGCGGAACCCTCCTCCTCCTCACGTGCTCGCTGGACTTGCCGAACGCCGCCGCCGCCATTTGCCTAGTCGCTGCCGCCTAGCCCTCCCGAGCTCCACCCACTCCACCAGACCACCCCTCGTCGCTCAAGACCCGCCGGAGCCTCCGCCGACCTCCCGACCACCGGCGACGCCAACACACTCGCCGCCCAAGCCTCCGCCGCCGACCACCGGTAAGCCTTGAGCTCCTCCCCGCCGTCCGGTCTCATGTATGCGGTTAGGATTAGAACCCCAAGGGGTATGCACTTTAAATAAAACCGGGTTTTATTCGGATAAATTCTGGATTAATTTTTTTGTTAGGTTTTTATGTTAGATCGGCCCGATTCATTTAAACCCTAGGCCCGTTTAGTTATATTACGCACAGTGCGTTAGTTAGGCCCATTTAGCCCATTTTTCTTTATTTTCGTTTTTCTGTTTTAACAGAATAGTTTCAGATTTGAAAAATTCATCTCTTTTATTATACTTAATATTTTTAAGTGATTCTTTTTTTTGGTTTGCAAATTTCTTATAGTTTCTGTAGAATATATAATTAGCTATGTTAAAATTATTTAGAATAGCTTTATTTTAGTTTTAGACAGAATAGTAAATCTGCTATAAAATGAGTTAGGAAAATTAGTTTTATATGATTCTTTTTGCCCCAACTTAGTTTTGTCATTGCCAAACCGTAGGAATTAATTTGGGCATTTTAGGATTAATAAAAAAATTAGTTTCTAGCAGAATCTTGTTAATCCTAATTAATTAACTAGCTACTGTTTTCCTATTATTTTAATTAGCAAATAAATTTATTTTTCACATGTGATTGATTATTCTAGGATAGTTTCTGTCACTTTATAGCATGAACTTTTATTTATAATAAATAAAACTTTTATTTTAATTTTCTTAATAGAATTTGAATTAGGCCTAATAGGAGTTTTAAAATAGCTTTTAAGATGATTCTTTTTGCTCCTAGTTGCATGATGGATTCGTTTCTGTTAGGTATCATAAACCCTTGCTTAGGTTCTGTTAAGAAAAATTTTGTTATGAAAAACTAGTTTTAGTTGTTGCTTGAAGTAGGAAAACTTTGAGTTGGATTTCTTGAGTTTTCCTTTGGGTTTTGATTCGCTTGTTTTGGTGTGTTATGTTACTATGCTATTGTGTTAAGTGATCATATGCTATGTGCTTATTATGGTTATTGTTTGCCTCGGTAGAATTTCCGGAGTGCGAAGCCTGCTACCACGAGTCCCTAGTTTTCGAAGATCGTCAGCAAGGCAAGTTCACTTTGACCATGCTTTCATACCTATGTTTATTGAATTTAGTGGCATCTTTGCAACCACCCCTCAAGAGTGTTATTGAATCCTTGTAGTTGAGTAGTATGCATGAGGTAGGAACCCATCACCCTGTTACCAAGCCCGGACGTTATTTGTTTTAATGCTACGCTATAAGTAGACGGGTTTGGTATGAGTGCACGAGAGTGGTGTGAAGAAGGAGGACTCTACGCCAATGACGACAACTCCATGATGGAATCTGCAAGGACTGCACCTTCAAGACCTCAAGACTTCAAGACTCGAGACAAGAATTCAATACACACTCTTGGGTGAAGGGCGGTTGCTGGGCACCTGGAGAAACCAAAGTGGTTGGCGGGATGCATGGAGAAGCGCCATGACATCTTGCGGAAAGCTTCACCCAGACTCAAAGAGACGGAAGAATACTTCATGCGGAAGCTTACCCGTGCAACCGCAAGTCAATATGGGCTCGGCTTGGTTGACCTTAGTTGTGACTCGACTGGGGCGGTGCTAGAAGATGTAGAACTACGGTAGGATGGGATGAGCACCGGATAGTGGTCGAGGAACTCTTCGAAGACCATGTTTCGGTCATCTTGTTCTCAAACACCACGAAGTGCGAGAACGTAAAGAGAGGGATCGAATCTTGCGGGTAAAGTGTACAAACCTCTGCAGAGGGATATAAACCTAATCGATTAGCCGTGTCCCCGGTTACGGACAATTTGAGCCTCTGGACTTGGATCTATCTCAGAACTCTCAACACCGAATTGATAACTTAATTGTGGGCAACATATGATGATTTTGGGCTATGAGACATCGGTTGGCGGAACCATGTCATGATAGAAAACTCCATAGTAAAGACTTCATTTATTCCTTTGATGTAGGGAAAATAAAATCAGCTTTTACGCAAAACAAAACTCAGATCTGAGCCACAAAGCCAAATTGCATATAGTATAGTTTTACCATCTGTTTATTCATGTTGTGATCTTGCGGTACATTCAATGTAATCGATTTACACGGCTGCAACGTATCATGTTGCGTATATTTTCTCGACAGTAAGAGTTACGATACGAGGTTACGGTCTACACTCAACCTGCCGATGGCGTTGATGGGACTCCACACCCGACTATTTGTTTCATTGTGAATTATGAGGTATATATCAGTTTTACGTTAATTATACATGTGATTGCACTTTGATATATACATTGATGTACTATGTGTGCCAAAGATATCGATCCAGGATGGCACAAAGAACACGTAGGCTTGACTGCCTCGAGGTCGGGTCGCTTCTGAGAGATGGTATCGAGCACATGTTGGCTGAGGGACGTGACCCTAGAAAATGACTTAGTAATATGAAGACCCCAATAGGAATGACCTTTGTTTTGTTACTACTCTTGTAACACCTGATTTCTTTTCTTGAACCTTCCTTATTTCAAACTATAGATGGAGAGCTACATTCTGAACAAAAGAGAACACTACGAGAAGGTTCTTGGAGGCCCTTCCTTGTGGAGCTAGTCAGTCTTTGAAGTTACCGATACCGAGATCAAGGCAACTAAGAGGACGCCGAGATCATAGGGAGTCAAGACCCAAGTTTTTGGCCGTAAAGAAGACCCCAAGACTGCAGACATCCGCTTGGCACTATAAATGGTGATCGTGATATGGGCATCAACACTGCCGTCCATGATGCTATTGCACGCTTATGCTATCGTCATCGTCTGCACTAAACCCACACTTCTTTGGAAGGATTGGATGGCAGAAGTTTGATGGAGCAACTATTGCCTTGACGGAAGTGCAAAAGATGAAGTTCTCCCCACCGTTAGTATACAATCGGGATCTAGAACAATACATCAAGAATCTTCAGATGGACCTCCTGGAAGCCCTGTTTGACAATGAAGCACTACGAGAAGAGGTCAAGACTCAGAGGCTGAAGGTAAACAAGCTGGAAGAGGAGAACCTCGAGATCCCGAGAATGCGACAGGAACTGAAAAGCAGCAGGACCATGTCTCATGCCAAGGACGTTGAAATCCAGAAGCTCAAGGAACAACTTCAGGACATACAGGGTCGTCACAAGAAACTCCGCGTCGACAGGGAAAATCTAGCGAGAAAAACCGGAGGAGATCAAGTCGATTACGAAGAAGCCCAGTGGGGACAATGACCAAGTTACTAATAAATTAGCCTAGTAGTATCCCACCATGAGAGAAATAAAGATGAACGCCTTCTCGATTTAAGTATCGGACCATACCAAATTTATGTGGGTGGCGATACCGTAGAATTGATTGAATAAATGAATGCTTGGTTGCTATTATTTTTGTGTGTTTATTGAATGGTTGGATAGATGCGGTATTCGTAGGCTTGTATTTATTTCAACCATGAGAGACGTAAGTTACGGAAGAATGGTAGAAGGCCTTCATATGGGAAAAGCATCGTGAATTGGAAACTCCGAGCATTGAAGACCTGAAGAAATGAGGACTTAGAAACGAAAACCATAGTAGAACGGCCCATTACAAACGGTACTTTTGAGCTAGGATTCTTTTGTTGATGGGTGGGTATTTTCTTTCTCTTTCTATCTCAACCTGACCTTGAAATCTTGAACCCATGGACAACTGAACACCAAACTTTCTGGAGACAATTGCAATTTCTCCATGGAGATACATTCCTTGTTTTGAGTACCCCTCTTATCCTACACATGCAGATGACAACTCTTTATGAGTCTTTCCTTAAGGGACCGGAAACAATCATGACCCTGACGAGTGATCATGATTACCCGAAGATCCTGAAGGACATGATGAAGCATATTCACCTTGAAGGAGATGCAGTTTACAAAGGCTACCCCTTCATGCAAAAGGGAGTGGAACTTTGGTATGTGGAGGTACACCTCCACCGTTCGAAAGGAGTTTGCCCAAAGATGATGGGGCAGTACTTTTTCATTTCACGGATGCCACAAGCAACTTTCTTCGATGTTGTTCGTGAAGCAGCCATGGAAGCCATACGCCAGATCGGAGAAATACTTGAAGCAAGACTCCGTTATACTCAGGAGTACCTAAGCGAAGTGCATGCAGAGATGATGGAGGTGAAGCTCAAGGCCACCACGATGAAACAGAAGATTGAAGATTTCAAGGCGCATGTCGCAAAATTCCAGCGGGACTAAAGAATCCTCGGGGAGGAAAAAAATAAATAAAGTTGGAAGTAATGTCTGACCATACCGAACCATGTGGGTGGCAGCATTTGTAACAAAGTACTTTTTGGAATTTGGATTTACGAAAACGGTTAAGGATGTAATAAAAGATCGATATGAAAATAATGAGATATTATGGATAAACTTGTGCATTTCTTTTGGTCATAGTACTCCGTAAAGCCACATGATCAATGAAGAAAGAAATGTGTTATTCATGACGGTCCATAGAAGGAGGCTGGACAAAATAAGTTGGAGTTTTGTATGATCGTCACCACAAGGGTATGAAGGAAGAAGCACTATTGGATTTACAGGAGATGAAGTGTTGGAATATGGAATGATAATCCTCAGAAGGATGAGTTAAACTTGTACAAGAGTTGAAGTGGACCATAACCCACAGGCCCAGGAGTTAATAAGAGGCAAGCACACTCTTGCTGAAGGAAGATATTTCGGAAGAAAACTCCGAGTTAATCATCCGACATTTTTAGGAGGATACGAAAACCCGAGGATTGTGAAGAACGATAGATGTCTTGTTCAGCTTGCAGAAACCATGGATTTATACGAACTTGGTTCATCGACAAGAGAAATCTGCAATGCTTGTGAGAGTGCCCAAGTGTTAGAATACATGATTCGATATTACGTATGTGGTAATGATTCAAGTACGGGATGGATTGGCCTCCATGCCGGAGACTTCTATCATGAACTATCATATGTTGATGGAAAATCAGAGAGCCTCGAAAACCTTAGAAGAGTGTCGACGCGATAAGCCATAAAACCATAGAATGGTAGGACGATGGAACCCCTTTACAGGCAACCGTTGCCAATCGTAGATCATACGGTGAGGTTCAACCCAGACCCGTTTTCTGCAGGAGAAACCATTAATGGTAGACCACCATGAGTATTTCGATAGTTGTCTAGAATGGACACAGACCTATTAGCTAAGAAGATCCAGACTCGGACGAACTTCAACTTTGACGAACCGACCCAAGATTTTGAGGAAAACTCTATGCTTCTGACAGAAGAGCGCTAATGAAGGAGCTATTGTAAGATATGTGAAGAGACATACATTGTCGGCACTCCAGAGGAAGTATCTGAGTTTATTAGGACCGTAACCCTGTTTTAAGTGTGGTAGCACCCCTGACCTTCCGACCAAACGTTTGCTAGCAGACCCCAACCCTTAACCCTTTCTTGCTAGCCTCTTCGAATCTCGAGGACGAGATTCATTTTAAGTGTGGTAGGTTTGTAACATCCCAAAATTTTAAATTTTGGAATGTTATAGTAGATAAATAACTATGCTTGTTGTCTGATTGTTTGTTTGATTGATTGAGTGAAATTGAGTGGAATTTGAAACTTTTGAAAGTTGGATGAGAGGGAATAAAATGACTTTCCCAAAACTATCCCCTTTGCCCCCTTTGGAACTCAATGAATTCAATTCCATTCCAACATCAAAACCCTAGAGTGAAGATGAAATGACTTCTTCCATTTGAAATGAAAAGGGTTTTGAAAAGAATTGAATTTCATTTGAGAATATTTCAAATTCAAAACTTTATGCAACTCAATGATTTTCATGAGGAAGATAAAATGACTTCTTCAATTATATGAAATATGAGTTGGAAGTTAAAAGAATCAAATTGAAAGTCATTTGAAAGTGCCTTGAAACCCCTTTCAAATTTGAGTTTTATTTGAATTTTGGAAAAATGATTTTATAAACTTTGGGTTTTGCCCACGGAAAAATGTTCAAATGATAGGAATATTCCCCGATCATTTTGATATATATATGTCTTATATAAATATTTATATTTCTCTCTGTTTTATTTTTCAAAAAGAATTAAAATTAAAATTAAAAAAGAAAAGAGAAAACCTCGGCACCGCCAGTGCCAACTGCCCAGCCTAACCCAGTGGCCCACCGAGCCAGCCTAATCGCGCCAAATGAGCTGCCCAAAGACCGACCGCACCGCCCGCCTCGCTTGGCTCGGTCGACCGACCGAGACCGCACTTCTCCTCAAGAATCGCTGACGGGTGGGCCACCACCGTCGTCAACCTCGCCCATGCACTTTTCGCCCACACACCGCCGGATCCCAAAGGATCCGGGATCCGATCCTCCCGATTCACCCCGCCAAGGTGAGGCCCCGCCTATAAGCCCCTCCCCGCACCCCATTCCCCTTGCCCCTCGCCGAACCCTCCTCCTCCTCACGTGCTCGCCGGACTTGCCGAACGCCGGCCGCCATTTGCCTCGTGCCGTCGCCCTAGCCCTCCCGAGCTCCACCCACTCCACAGACCACCCTCGCCGCCTCGCACCACGGAGCCTCCGCCGACCTCCCGACCACCGGCGACGCCAACACACTCGCCGCCTAAGCCTCCGCCGCCGACCACCGTAAGCCGGAGCTCCTCCCGCCGTCCGATCTCATGTATGCGGCTAGGATTAGAACCCAAGGGTATGCACTTTAAATAAAACCGGGTTTTATTCCGGATCGTTACTGGTTTAATTTTTTGTTAGGTTTTTATTTTAGATCGGCCCGATTCATTTAAACCCTAGGCCCGTTTAGTTATATTACATACGGTCGTTAGTTAGGCCCATTTAGCCGTTTTTTTTATTTTCGTTTTTTCTATTTTAACAGAATAGTTTCAGATTTGAAAAATTCATATATTTTATTCTACTTAATATTTTTAAGTGATTCTTTTTTTCTTGGTTTGCAAATTTCATATAGTTTATGTAGAATATATAATTAGCTATGTTAAAATTATTTAGAATAGCATTATTTTAGTTTTAGAAAGAATAGTAAATCTGCTATAAAATGAGTTAGGAAAATTAGTTTTATATGATTCTTTTTGCCCCAACTTAGTTTTGTCATTGCCAAACCGTAGGAATTAATTTGGGCATTTTAGGATTAATAAAAAAATTAGTTTCTAGCAGAATCTTGTTAATCCTAATTAATTAACTAGCTACTGTTTTCCTATTATTTTAATTAGCAAATAAATTTATTTTTCACATGTGATTGATTATTCTAGGATAGTTTCTGTCACTTTATAGCATGAACTTTTATTTATAATAAATAAAACTTTTATTTTAATTTTCCTAATATAATTTGAATTAGGCCTAATAGGAGTTTTAAAATAGCTTTTAAGATGATTCTTTTTGCTCCTAGTTGCATGATGGATTCTTTTCTGTTAGGTATCATAAACCCTTGCTTAGGTTCTGTTAAGAAAATTTTTGTTATGAAAACTAGTTTTAGTTGTTGCTTGAAGTAGGAAAACTTTGAGTTGGATTTCTTGAGTTTTCCTTTGGGTTTTGATTCGTTTGTTTTGGTGTGTTATGTTACTATGCTATTGTGTTAAGTGATCATATGCTATGTGCTTATTATGGTTATTGTTTGCCTCGGTAGAATTTCCGGAGTGCTAAGCCTGCTACCACGAGTCCCTAGTTTTCAAGATCGTCGGCCAAGGCAAGTTCACTTTGACCATGCTTTCATACCTATGTTTATTGCATTTAGTGGCATCTTTGCAACCACCCCTCGAGTGTTATTGAATCCTTGTAGTTGAGTAGTATGCATGAGGTAGGAACCCATCACCCTGTTACCAAGCCCGGACGTTATTTGTTTTAATGCTACGCTATAAGTAGACGGGGTTTGGTATGAGTGCACGAGAGTGGTGTGAAGAAGGAGGACTCTACGTCAATGATGACAACTCCATGATGGAATCTGCAAGGACTGCACCTTCAAGACCTCAAGACTTCAAGACTCGAGACAAGAATTCAATACACACTCTTTGGGTGAAGGATTTGCCGACGGGCACCTGGAGAAACCAGTGGTTGGCCGGGATGCATGGAGAAGCGCCATGACATCTTGCGGAAAGCTTCACCCAGACTCAAAGAGACGGAAGAATACTTCATGCAGGAAGCTTACCTGCAACCGCAAGTCAATATGGGCTCGCTTGGTTGACCTTAGTTGTGACTCTGGCGGGACGGTGCTAGCAGATGTAGAACTACGGTAGGATGGGATGAGCACCGGACTGTGGTCAGAGGAACTCTTCGGAAGACCATGTTTCGATCATCTTGTTCTCAAACACCCTGAAGTGCGAGAACGTAAAGAGAGGGATCGAATCTTGCGGGTAAAGTGTACAAACCTCTGCAGAGGGATATAAACCTAATCGATTAGCCGTGTCCCCGGTTACGGACAATTTGAGCCTCTGGACTTGGATCTATCTCAGAACTCTCAACACCAGATTGATAGCTTAATTGTGGGCAACATATGATGATTTTGGGCTATGAGACATCGGTTGGCGGAACCATGTCATGATAGAAAACTCCATAGTAAAGACTTCATTTATTCCTTTGATGTAGGGAAAATAAAATCAGCTTTTACGCAAACAAAACTCAGATCTGAGCCACAAAGCCAAATTGCATATAGTATAGTTTTACCATCTGTTTATTCATGTTGTGATCTTGCCGGTACATTCAATGTACTGACCTACACGGCTGCAACGTATCATGTTGCAGATATTTTCTCGACGAGTAAGAGTTACGATACAGGGTTACGGTCTACACTCAACCTGCTGATGGCGTTGATGGGACTCCACACCCGACTATTTGTTTCCGCTGTGAATTATGAGGTATATATCAGTTTTACGTTAATTATACATGTGATTGCACTTTGATATATACATTGATGTACTGTGTGTGCCAGCATACTGATCCAGGGATGGCACAGCAACACAGAGGCTTGACCGTCTGAGGTCGGGTCGCTACAAGTAGGTTGGATACACTTTGAGTCAAACAGTTATTTCATCCAATACAATATGTTCACACGCAAAACAGCTCATCTTATGTCAATCATACAAGTACTGAGGATTACCTCGCCTAAAATATTCAGATCATTGCAACACATGGACAACATAGGGGATCTTACAACATAATTCATTCAGAGACATGACACAACATGCAAGTACAATAATCTAATGACAATTTCAACTAGTATCTAAAGAAGAACTGGGATTACCCAGGGCTTTAGTTAGCAGAAACAGCAGGACCTCCTCCGTCTTCAAATGCAACATTCTTACTTCCTCCAATTCTTGGGTTGCTTGCAGAATGCGTGCAGCTAATTGCATAATTTCCAGCCTCAAGATCGAGATTACCTCATTCATGGCAGCCACACCATCTCTTTCTGCCTTTAGTAGAGCCTCAAGAACTATAATATCTGTGCTCAGACTGCTCTCCGGCGGTGTTGCCTCTGAACTGCTACCATCTAGTAACATGGATGACGCACTACTTCCCCAAATAGATTATGGGGTTGTACATTGTGTCCTAGTGTGAACGGCATCCTGAAAGGTTTCCGCTGGACATAAGTAAGAGATAGTTATCGCATGATCTAGGCAGTAAGCTTACATGGTAAGCGACATACGAATTATTGCCGAGCATGGCAGGCTATATTTAAATGGTTCAAAGCAGCATCAGCCAAAAAGAAATTAAAATGGTAAGATGAAACTAGGTATGTAACTGGCAAATAAACGACATCCGCCAGTCCCATCTAGTTAGTTTTTGCTAGCTCCCTAGTTCATTTTCCTCAAAAAACAAAAACTCTTTTGAACTATCATACCACTAGTGGACTTTAATCGGGATTAAACGGGGCTCAGTTGACATCCCTAGTTGTAAGGGAGTGTACCATCGCTATATTTAAGTTGCCAAGGCATCTAAGCAGTTGAAATAATCTGAGAAAGCACTTAACAGTGTGGCCTCATATAAACTATGAAGACAGTCTTGTGATGAAGTTCATAGGAAAAGTTAAGGACTCAAATGAACTAGGCACTGCTGACATATTGGCCAACTCAGGTATAGCCTAACAAGTAAAAAACAAGCATTCAAATCAAGCAATACAACAAAGCAGACAACTGAACTATTTGTAATTCTGTAGGATTACATGTTGATGGCACAAGCCAAGAAAGCAGCCCAGACGCATTACATTTCACATGTACTAAAACACACTAGCTTACAATATGTTGTTGTGAAGCCTCGCTGCTGTTGCAATGTTCTTTGAAGATATCGTCAGCATCCCGTGGTTGCAAATCTAGTTGTTGTAGTTTATTCTGCACCCTCTATTTAGGTAAAATTAATTTTAATCGCATGCACTGGTTCGAATTGATCATCAATGGTTCATCTAAACTAATGAAAGAAGTGTGTGTGTGCTTACATGACAATATATGTGCTTCCCTCTATTTTTTGCTTGTTCGAGGTGCCGGCCCCAAAAGAACAAATATTTTTCTTGATGGGGTTGGCAGCTCCATAATTAATAGAAGCATCAAATTAGTCATGCAACTTGGGAAGATCAAGAACACACAAAAAAGTAATGAACAGAGGCTCAGAGAAGTGATGTAATAGCTGGCATCAGAAAATGTAGGGTAAAACGAACAAAAAGCAGCGGAACCACATGCTAGTTTGCTGATGTGTAATAAGCATAGAGGACATGAAGCAGTGTGATGGAACCAACAGGTGGATCAGAACAACACCATTATCATAAATATAACATGCAAGAAGTAAAATAGTAGGCAGTGATATCTAGGAAGTACAGTAATACTTAGAACAAAACTAAAGCACTGTAACTATATGTGCACTGGTTTGTAATTTAGCACATGTAACATGTTCACTACCAGAAGTATGGCCCTACAGGTGCAAGCAGAATAACGCGTCTCATGAAAAAATGAATGATGCCCTGAAGAAATTCAAAGGTGCGGTGCTTATGCTAAGAAAGTGAACGTAGGCGCCGACCATTGGATAATAGTACCTGATTCTCAGCGGCGTTTGGGTATCGTTGTCATACTTGATAGCTAAGGATCGTCGATGGTGCTCGTGTTGTGGTTGAGTTTGGGCCGGCTGTCGCAGTTGCTGAAGCGGCTCCGGTGCTTTTTTTGACTATACGCAGTAGGGCAAAACCCCACTGCAATTTTTAAATTAAGGGAGAGCAAAAAGTACAAGGTTTAATATACAACAAGGCTTGAGGTAAGCCAAAAAAAGAAGGAAAACCTAAGAAAACAGTGCAAAGCACCTAAAAACCCCAAGATTAGAAGGCCAAATTATCCAGCCAGGAACAATAGGCACTACCCTATTTCCTATTAATCCTAAATCTGAGCAAGTTGAGTTCTTCCAAAAAAGTGGCTTTCCATCTCTGAATGCTGGGAGGAATGGCTTGGAAAATGAGATTATTCCTGGAGATCCATATAGCCCAAGATGCAAGGATAATGATTTCCATGAAGAAAGGGACATGTAATTTCCGCCTGACGTTAACAAAAGCTTCCAGAACTGAAATATTGACTTGTCTTGAAGGGCAAACCAGGTCCCAACATTGAGCAGCAAAGGGACAAGTCCAAAACAGATGTTGCAAAGTTTCCTCCTGCTAACAGTTGTTTATAGCACAGTTATAATTATCCAAGTGAAATGTTTTCCTTCTTAGTAAGTTCCTTGTGTTTAGTCTATCATGCAGAAGCCTCCAGAAGAAAACTTTATGCTTGGGCTGACATGAACTATTCCAAATCCAATTGAATTGTGGTGGAACAATTTTAGTACCCAACATGAATCTGTAAGCTTTTGCCACAGAAAAGTGCTCATTTCCCCATATCTAGCTCCAAGTATCAGTACAATCAAGAAAATCAGAGGCTCTTAATTGTAAGCAAATGTCTTCCATGGATTCAAACTCCTCAAAATCCTGCACAGTCAGTGGCAGATGAAACATATCCTCCAGATATTCAGTTTGTATAACTGAGTGAACAATAATGTCCTGGTTTTTCACAAAAGAGAAGAGATGTGGGAACATATCCTGCAAGCAAGCTATGTGCCAAAGATCAGACCAGAAAAGAGCACTTCTGCTATCCCCAATGTTACATTTTGCTAGAGATTTGTAGGCCTTCCACCAAAAAGATCAAATCCACCTATTACCTGGCAGTGTGTCATTGTTGTAGTATGCTTCCCAAATCAGATTTACCCAAGGGATGTCATGCCTGTTATAGAACTTATGAAGGTTTTTAAGCAATAGAACTTTATTTTGAACAAAAATATCTTGCACTCCCAAACCCCCTTGATCTTTTGGTCTACACACAGTACTCCAAGCCACCATAGCAGGTCCATGATCTTCAAGATCAGGCCCTCTCCATAAGCAGTGCCTCAAATATTTGATAACTTGGGTTTTGATTGTGACAGGTACATCCAGGCAACCCATGAAGTAGATCAGAAGTGAATTCAAAACTGATTTAACCAGCAAAAGTCTACCAGCCAGAGTCATGAATGAAGACAAGCCTACAAGCTTTTTCTGCAATCTTGTAACTAAAGGAAGGCACTGCTCAACAGAAGGTTTGTGTAAGCCCAAAGGTGTCCCCAAGTATTGGAAAGGGAAAGATTCCCTTTTACATTGGAAAGTGTTTAGCAGAATCTCTACTTTCTCTTCAGGCACATTAATTGGGATCAGACTTGATTTACTATAATTCACCTTAAGTCTTGTTGCATCAGCAAAAGAATTAAGAAGAGCTTTGAGACAGTGAAGTTGCTTTGCATCTGCTTGCATAAGAACCAGGGTATCATCTGCATACTGGACTATGGGAAAGTCAGGGCAAGAGTTCACTTGAAGGGGTGAGGAGAGTAGACCAAGGTGCATAGCCCTGTTGAGAATTGATTGAAGCAGGTCAGCTGCAAGAACAAAAAGAAGGGGAGACAGTGGATCCCCTTGCCTAACTCCTCTGAGGCAGTAATTTTTTTTCCAGGCACCCCATTCAACATAATATCAGTTGAAGCAGAGGAAAACAACATTTTGATTCAACTAATCCATTTGTCCCCAAAACCTTTAGCTTTCAAAATATCAAACATTGCTTGGTGCTCAATTGTGTCAAAAGCCTTTTGAAAATCCAGTTTTAGCACAATTGTCTCTTCCTTGGATTTGTGACACTGATGTAAATATTCATAGGCCCATCCCAAGCAGTCAAGGATATATCTTTCTTTAAGAAAACCATACTGATTAATGTGCACCAGTCTGAGAATTACTTTCTGCAGTCTATTAGCCAAAAGCTTGGTGATTAGTTTGAGACAGCAGTTGAGGAGGGAGATTAGCCTAAAATCATTTGCTATCAGAGGTGTGCCACTTTTGGGTATAAGAGTGATATAGGAAGTATTTATGCTCTCCACGAAAAGTTGTCCAACATGAAAATCAGCAATTAACTTAAGCACATCTCCTTTTATAATGTCCCAACATGATTTAAAGAATTCATTATTGAAACCATCAGGACCTGGAGATTTTTCCATGGGAAGCTCATTTACTACAGCATTGACCTCCTCCTTTGTAAAAGGTAACTCCAAGTTTTCAAAAGTTGACACATCAGGTTGCCAGCCATATAAGGAATGCAGATCAAAATGCATGGTTGTTTTTTGAGAAGTGCCCATTCTTTTCTTAAAAGCTTCCCATAAGATAGCAGCTTTCCCTGCATGATCAGAAATGTCCACTTGATCATCATTTTGAAGAAAAGCAATGCGGTTATGCCTCTAATTTATTAAGGCTTTGGTGTAGAAGAATTTGGTATTTTCATCTCCAAATTTTACCCCCTTAAATTTTCCCCTATGCTTCCAATAGATCTTCTGATTTTTCAACAAAATTAGCAGCTGCTCTTTAAGAATTATCCTACAGTTCCATTCATGGGTGTCCAACTGTCTGAATTCTTCTAGAAAAACCCAAAAGAAAATTGCCTCATTAATTTGAGCAATCTGGGTTTTAAGGCAGGAAAGAGATCTAGCCCATTGTTTCAAAGCTCTTCTGAGATTTTTGAATTTTGCAGTAAAGCATCTGGCAGCATCCAAATTACCCACAGAAATATTCCAAGCATTAGCCACCACTTGTTTGAAGTCTGGATGTTGCAGCCAGTAGTTTTCAAATCTAAAAACTCTTGCTTTGGGGATGGCAGTACCAATTTTTATCACACAAGGCAAATGATCAGAGATAGGCTTAGCTAGTGGTAGCACAGTTGTATTGGGGAAGGTGTTCATCCAAGAAGTAGAAGTAAAAAACCAATCCAGTTTAACCAACAGTGGGTCTTGTTGCATATTACTCCAACTGAATTGTCTTCCATGCAAAGGCAATTCCACTCAACCTTGGTTACTTATAGCCTCATTGAACATTAGCATATCATTAACATCTCCACTAGCTCTGTTTCTATCCAAAGGTGATCTAATAAAGTTGAAATCTCCCATAAGAAGCCAGTCCACATCATCAGGCATATGGATGTTCTGAAACCAATTAATGAACTCACTCTTATCTTGTGCTTCACAAAGCCCATATATGTTAGAGAGAATCCATGATTGGTTTGAAAGCAGACTAGTGAATTGTATGGACAAAGAGAATCTGTTTTGTGCTATAACCTCTCCAGAGAACATAGAACCATTCCAAGCAGTGAGCAATCCACCTGAGGCCCCAATAGAGGGAAGAAAAGCAAACTTGTTGAATTTATTGGGGCAGAAGTTTTTTAAGTAAGCAAGGTCTAAGGTTTCTCTCTTAGTTTCTTGAAGACAAAGAATATTACAATCACTCTCATCAATTTTCTGTCTTAGGGCCAGACATTTATTTTCAGAATTCATTCCTCTGATATTCCAATTAAGGATGTTCCAATTCCTATTAGTACTATTCATGGAAACTAGTGTATATCACCAACCAAACATCAAGCACTAGCACTTGAACTGATTTTACTGATAATTGATCACAACACAGCCACATGAACCACAACACAGCACAAGGAGACCACATCAGCCAATATAAATACATCATAGCAGATCCATTGAGGAAATACATCACCAAAGAGTCATAGTCCACAATGAGGCAACATTCTAGGATAACACCACTTATAAAAATACTCAAAATATAGTTTGAGGGGCCAACAAGACTACTCCTCCATCCAACACTAAGAAGCAGGTGCACTGTCATCATGGAGACTTTGAAACATTTCCTTTTCCTTTGGCCAAGGACACCTTGACCAAATCTTCCTCCTGCTTCCTCCTAGGCTTCTTGGCCAGCTTGTCCTCCAGCTCCTCCTCAGCCACCTTACAGAAAGAGGCAATGAGATTTTTAACAACTGATTTTTGTATAGTGGTAGGAACAACAGTGCATGGTAAACAATTTGAATTTGTGCAAGAACTCCTCCTAAACCCAACATTATCTTTCTTGATTCTATCACTCCTCCTTACCTCAGTTTCAACCAGGGGAGTATTGCCACTTCTCCTCTTTCTGAGGTTGTCAGTCCCAAAAGGTTGTAGTAGGGCCTGAGACTCAGCATCTTGCTGATTGGCAGCAGCACCCACATTTTCTTTGTCCTTATCTCTTGTATGTTGCTTGTCCATTATAGAGGCCTAACAAATGGGAGCATGAGAGGAAGGGCATTTATCAGGTATATGGAACAACAGAGATTTATCCTTTCCCTCAACCTCAATACAAAGCTCCCACATGACAGATTTTAACATATTCACAGTCCATTCAAACTTATCAGGTGTCATTAGGAGATGAACCACAAAGTTAAACCAACTTACAGGAATGTTTGTAGAGAAACAGTCCTATTATCCATAGGCTCCTTAAAGTGCTTCTCCCATAGCAAAAGCCCTTCTTCTGGCATAGCAGGATCATTAGAACTAGATGCAACTATTTGAATATATTTAAGACCAAGAAGGGAAGGGTCTCCATTGAAATGCTCATTAATTTGTGCAACCCAGTTACCTTTAAGTCCAGTTTGCAAGTCTGTAATGTCAGCTACTGGCTCAAGAGACCCTCTTGTGGTAGTGATGTGAATAGGACTAGAAGAAGAAGTACCTGTGTGCAATGTTACTGGCAAAACAGTTTGATGTTCCTGATTGAGAGCTTCACAGACAGCTGCAGGCTCAGACTGCACAACCAAAGAAGTGTTATCCTGTGAATTCACTGGCACCAGCCCAGGTAGGAGAATCTCTGCAGCATTTGCAACATTGCTAGCTTGTGCTGCAACCACCTCCTCTACAACCAGAACAACCTCCATTGCAACATCATTATTTGGAGATTCATGTTGCATAGCAGCCACGACATTGGGAGGGGAAGCAACTTGAAGCACATGCACTATAGGCTCCTCATCATTTGATTGATAAGCTTGGATGATGTTCTGAAGGCCATTGGCAATTACAGTTGCAGGTGGAGGTGGCAGAACAGCAAGGGCTTGTGCCCCAATATGAAAGTCACCAATTGCAACGGGAGGCACAAAATTATTTGAATTGTCCCCTTCAGAGAAAGACATGCCAGATGATAGACTACTGTTACTGGCAGCAGGAACCAATTCCTCTCCATCAGCCCAGGCCATTTCTTCTTGCTGCACTGCATCTAACAGATCATCAAGAGCAGCATTGTGATAATCTTGTTGAGGCACTTCCCAGTTTCCATCATGTTCCCAATTATCCTCAGCATGCAAATCCTCCTGGTTATTATTGAGAGCCTTATTATGTGTAACATCCCAAAATTCTAAATTTTGGAATGTTATATTAAATAGATAGATTTGATTGATTGTTTGATTGATTGAGTGAAATTCGAAACTTTATGACAGTTAAATGAGAGGGAATAAAAGGACTTTCCCAAACTTTCATTTTCTTTTCAAATACAAAACCCTTGAGCGAAGATGATGACTTCTTCCATTTAATTAAATGAAAGGGTATTTGAAAATATTTGAATTTCATTTGGAAATTTTTCGATTCATAAACTTCATGCAACTCAATGATTTTCATGAGAGCAGATAAAATGACTTCTTCAAATTATATGAAATATGAGTTGGGAGTTTCAAAGAATTAAATTCAAAGTTCTTTTGAATTTATTTTCAGTTTGCAGTTATTGAGTTTTATTCAAATTATTTTTCTCCAAAAACAAAATATATGGAAAATAGGGTAACATGATTCCCTACATCAGAAAATTGGAGAGAAATAAATTTGAATTAATTTTGGTATTTAAAAAATGATTTTACTGGATTTTTCTAGAGCAGAAGCACTCTTTGTTTTATTTGAATTTGTGTGTATTTTATTTGAAGCTAGAATAATGTTCATCTTCTAGGGAATCTTTTTCTGAAATTTTTGATATATTATATGCCTATATAATATATTTATTTATTTCGTTGTATTATTTTTTGTTTGCCTGTAATTGTTTTTAAAAAAATCTTCCCTCCTCCGCCGACTGGGCCGGCCCAGCTCCCAGCCAGGCCACGACCCAGCCCACGCGCCAGCCGCCCCTGAGCTCCCAAGCGGGAGGCCGCCGCCACCACGACAGCGTCGCCGCCGCCGTGTCCTTCCCGGACGCCGCCGCGCCTTGACCCCTCCTCCACGTCACCGCCTCCCTCTCCGCCCTTAAAAGGCGAGACCGCCGCCCCGGATCCCTCTTCTCCTCCTCGCCTCACCTCGCATCCCACGCCTCGCCGTCGCCGGCGAGATCTGCCGAGTTCCGCCGCCAGAAGCCGCCACCCTTGCCGCCGATGACCACCGCCGTCGCTACCATCGACTCCGCCGCGCTGCGACGCCTCTTCCCGACCCCTTTGCCGGCCTTGAAGACCACCGGAGTCGCCTCGCTGTTCGGACCCGCCGCCGTCGCCGGCGTTCTTCCTCGCCGCCGCGGTAAGCCACCGGCCGCCCTCGTCCGTTCGATCTAGGATAGACGGCTAGGATGAGATCTAGTCGTTTTTTAACCGATACTTGTTAAATAGCGAACGCTCGCTATTTACCTCTTCGGTAGCGAGCGATCTTCGTTCGTTAGCGATCGGTAACGAACATTCACTATTTAGACTTTTTTCTTTTATTTTTTAGTTCTCTGCCAGGGACCTATTCGCTAGGTTTTATTTTACAGATTAGCCCCTAGTTTTCAAACGACCATAACTTTTTACTCGGTCATCCAAATTAGATGAAACCAACGCCCACTTCTTCGTTATGATCCCCTCTATCCAGTAATCCAACTCAAACATGTTTTTGAAACTTTTAAAATTTGAATTCAAACAGATTTGTATTCAAACTTCGTTTGATCATAACTTGAGTTTTATAACTCCGATTTAGTTGATTCTTTTTGCAAACCGAAGCTCTTGACCTAAACTTTCTGATAAGGCCAAATTCACATAATTTTGGTACAGTTAGAAATCTTTTTATGATGCAAGAGTTATTCGCTTGGTTTTGATGTTTTCCGAATTGTTTTCTTCGTTCTTCCCGATCTTTTGAGTGATTGCTTATGTGTGGTTACTATTGCTTGCTCACGATAGATTGACCGGAGTGTGACGAGTAGACCTATCAAGAGTTTTGAGTGCGAATCATCTTCATCAACATTGCAGGCAAGTAACACTTTGATCATATACTTTTCTACTACCCAGTTTTATGCATTAGATCTATCCTCAAACATTGCATGATTAGGATCTAATTAAATTGTGGGATGGGAAGTAGATGAGGTAGTACCTATTACCTGATTTATATTCAAACCTTTGGGAGTTACTTCTATGTTTGCTTATTATGCCATGTTATGCTAGTAGACGTGGATTGGGTGAGTGTATTCCATGATAGATGCGAGATTGTTAAATTAATGGTTTATTTAAGGTGGCAACTTAAACACACATCTGGGTGGATTGAGGCACCTGGTTTCCCTCAGGACTTGCCTGTATTTCTTGGACCGCCACCCGTGCTCAAAGGGATCATGAGATTATTCAAACTAGAAACTTCCGTGTGCAGCCACAAGCCATTATGGGCTCTGGCATAGTTGATTAAGTTGTGCGAACTATTACGGGTAGACTAGCAGATGTAGGGGAAAGTAGGTGTACCGGTCTACCCTATGTAAGGTGCTAGCGCTTCAGAAAGACTATGTCTCGGTCATCCGTTTCTCAAACATCATGTAGTGCGAGAAATCCAACGGAGGCGATCGAGTCTTGTGGGGAAAAGTGCGCAAACCTCTGCAGAGTGTATAAACTAATCATGGTTAGCCGTGTCCCCGGTTATGAACATCTTGAGTATCTAGTATCTAGATGTCATGTGAATCTCATCATGTTACTCTAATTAATATTGTTGGGTTGTTAATGAGTACTTTTAATTGGGATTGAGGATGCTGTCAACCATTCTCAATGTTTAACAACCACCATGATAGTTAAATAAATTTATTCCTTTGCAGTAGGGAAAAATTGGCTTTTCGCAAAAACATTATAACCACAGACCTTTTCCACCAGCCATATATGCATATAGTATAGGCTTATTCTTTCATTACTCTCTATGTGTTACATTGCCAGCATATTCCATGTGCTGACCCGTTTTCGGGCTGCAACTTTTCATGTTGCAGACTTTTTCGCATTTGACAGTAAGTGATACATTAGGGTTACGATTTCTACACTCAACTTTGCCGTTGGTGTTGATGGGAATCGACAACCTTGTTACTTCCGCTATTTTGAATTGAGGTAATAGTATTTACGTTACTTTAGACATGTGATTTACCTCTGTTATAAATCCTCGAAATCTTGTGTGTGTCAAAGATACCGATACAGGGATGACACTTAAGCACAGAGACTTGATCCATTCGGGTCGGGTCGCTACAAGATGGTATCAGAGCACATGTTGACTGTAGGACGTGACCCTAGAAAATGGCAAGCCATAGGAAAGATTTTTCTCTACAACTTCTTTTTCAAAATGATCTTTGATCTCTCTTCTCTTCTGAGTTTATTCAAATATTCCCTTTTAGTGAGACCATACCCTTTTTCCCTTTTGACCACTCGAAGATTCGACCGATGAGACCACTCCAAGGAGACAAGATATCGGACAACTAAGACCATTTGGAATGAAGAGGATTTTACCGTAAATGGAAACTACAACTGTTGAAGACTTCAAGACTAGGAGATTTTGAAGGCTCAAGAATTCCCAGATTTTTATGACCTAGGAAGGTTACGCTTATGGAATTTGACAGACTATGGAAGTTATCAATACCTGAGATCAAGGTGTATTGGAGTAAGACCGGAACATGGAGAGTTAGAAACTCAAAGTTTTGTCAGGAAAACCCTAAGGCAGGTGTCGGTGTCAAAATCGGCGGATCTCGGGTAGGGGGTCCCGAACTGTGCGTCTAGGCGGATGGTAACAGGAGACAAGGGACACGATGTTTTTACCCAGGTTCGGGCCCTCTCGATGTAGGTAATACCCTACTCCCCGCTTGATTAATATTGATGATATGGGTAGTACAAGAGTAGATCTACCACGAGATCAGAGAGGCTAAACCCTAGAAGCTAGCCTATGGTATGCTTGTTCTTCGTCCTGCGGACTAAAACCCTCCGGTTTATATAGACACCGGATAGGTTAGGGTTACACAGAGTCGGTTACAATGGTAGGAGATCTACATATCCGTATCGCCAAGCTTGCCTTCCACACCAAGGAAAGTCCCATCCGGACACGAGACGGAGTCTTCAATCTTGTATGTTCATAGTCTTGGAGTCCGGCCGTGATGATAGTTCGGCTATCCGGACACCCCCTAGTCCAGGACTCCCTCAGCAGGAAATATCAACTATGGAATGATAGCTCATGGAAATGACAAGAGCAGAAACACGCTATCCATGATATTATCGCCCGCTTATGCTATTGTCACCACGCTGAGTTAATCATGCATTCTTCGGAAGGATTGGATGGTAGAAGGCTGAAGGAGCACCAATCAGCAAAAGATGAAGATTAACCTTAGCTGGTGTATCACCAGGATCTGGAGTATTACATCAAGAAGTTTAAGATGGATATGCAGGAAGCTATATTTGACAAGGAAGTATTTCATGAAGAACACAGGATCCAGAAGCTGAAAGTAGACAAACCGGAGGAGCTAAACCTCGAGATACCGGAGATTCGTCAGGAATTGGAGGACAGTAGGACCATGGATCATGTCAAGGATGTTGAAACCGGAAGTTTGGAATGCAACTCCAGAATATTAAAGGACGTCACGAGAGATATTTGAGAAGGACAAGCATGATCAGAAGTAACCACAAGAGACATGAACAAGACTTGAAGAGTTTGATGATTTTGAAGATTTATTGACCTTTAGAAGACCAAACCCCTGTTATACACTTGCGTTAGATGCGACGATTGTGAGCTATCATTTGTTTGTTGTTTTTCTGACAGCCACAATAAAATCTGCCTTTTCAAAACTTTTGGTTTGTATTGTGTGCATCCCTCTCTATCTCTCTTATCCCACCCCAAACCCTTGGACCCAATAGAGGATGAATGGAGATGAGCTCGTATTATCTGGACCGATGAGTCAATTGGAGACAGACCGATGGATTTAGAACATGGAGGATCACATGGATAATAACCCTATAGCCGGAAAGGATATGGCCCAGCATGCTCTTGGGTGCTTTGAAAGAGGTGCTGCTATTTGGTGGAGGATGTACCAAACCATGAAGATTGCAAGGAGTAACCACTTGGAAGGAAATTTAAGTTGACTTTGTCAAAGTCTAGGTTTGTGTCCCAGAAATTGGAGCCTTATGGAAATGATATGGAGAAATTGCATGCAAGCTTTGTGGAGAAATAGGACACAAACATAAAGAACACCAGGATGAATACCCTCATAAGTGGGGAATTACCAAAGGAGTTAGCCGAGGAACTCAGGGAACTTCGATTGGAGATTGTTCCCAAATGTTTTGTTGCAGCAATGGAAGTTCAGTCTACATTGTTGAGAAAGATCCGTGAAGCTCAGAAGAATGACAAAGATATTGCTGAGGTAAAAGAGAGGATGAGCAAAGGAAAGGCCAAAGGTTTTCGTAAGGATGAGCACGACACCTTATGGTTTGAGGATAGTGTACATGTACCCAATAATGCAGAGATCAGGAAGTTAATACTTCAGGAGGCTCATGACTCACCATACTCGATTCGCCCTGGAAACACCAAGATGTATTTGGATTTGAAGGAGCATTTCTGGTGGACTGGTATGAAGAAGGATATTGCGGAGTATGTAGTCATAGGTGATGTATGCCAGAGAGTAAAGGCAGAGCATCAGAAGCCAGTCGGATTACTACAGCCTATGTCGATAACCGAATGGAAGTAGGATAAGCTTGGCATGGATTTCATTACTGGATTTCCCAGAACCTGATTGAGATATGAATCTATCTGGGTAGTAGTTGATTCGCTTGACCAAAGTGGCTCACTCTATCCCAGTGAGAACCACTTATACAAGTGAGAAGTTGGCCAAGATATATTTGACCAGGATCGTATGTCTGCATGGAGTTCCGAGGACCATCGTATCAGATAGAGGAACACAGTTTACCTCAAAGTTTTGGAATCAGCTGCACCAGACTTTGGGTACTAGGCTAGAGTTCAGTATAGCCTTTCATCCGCAGACAGATGGACAGACCGAGAGAGTCAATCAGATTCTGGAGGACATGTTGAGAGCTTGTGCGCTAGATTATGGATCTGGTGGGGATGATAATCTACCTTACGCGGAGTTCTCATACAACAACATCTACCAAGTCAGTTTGAAGATGGCCCTTTTTAAGCTTTGTATGGGAGAAGGAGCCAGACACCATTGATATGGGATGAAGTTGGATACCGTCAGTTGTTTGGACCAAATGTGATCAAGGAATCAGAAGAGAATGTTAAGTGGATTCTAGATAGACTGAAGGAAGCTCAGTCCAGGCAGAAGAGTTATGCAGACTCAAAAACGCAAGGAGGTAGTCTATGAAATTGGAGACGGAGCATTTCTTTGTGTGTCCCCTCTGCGAGGATTTAAACGAATTGGAGTTAAGGGAAAGTTAGCCCCGAGATTTGTAGGACCATGCCGAGTTTTGGAGCATATGGGAGAAGTGGCCAACAAGTTGGAGTCACCCGAAGGACTGTCAGGAGTTCATGATGTGTTTCACGCTTTCCCGATTGAAGAAGTGCCATGCAGAGATGGCCAATATTCCCCTGTAAGGACGCTTGACCCTGGAAAGGATAATGATGTTCCATGAAGTGGAGTATGGACTTCATAAGTATAAGTTTTATCACGGTATGTGGGACATCCCACGAGGATGAAGAGATGAATTACTATTGGATATAATGGAGGTATGATGTTGGAAGTATGGATCAATGGAAATTCCATGATGAGTCTGAGTAATCATGTCCTAGTTTGGTGCCAATAGAAGGAAGGAAGATAGTACAATTGGATGGATTTAAGAATACTAGGAAGTTGGAAGTTGGATTAATGATCAGTTGCCCCGAGGATGTGTTCAAGGTTTGCAAGTGATGAGATGGGCCATAACCCACAGGCCCCAGGACCTGCCAAGAAGCAAGCACACTCTTGTTGAAGGAAAACCCTGGAAGAAGTTACGATTTTATCACCGGCGATCTTATAGGAGTAACGCAAAACCTGAGAGTTGTGAAGAAGCGATAGATGTTTGTTTGGCTTGCAGAATCAATGGATTTTCCGAACTTGGTTCGTCGACAAGAGAAAATCCGCAATGCTTGTGAGGATGACCGAGTGTTAGAATGCGAGATTCGCTAAACCATGTACAAGGTAATGATTTGGGTGCGGGATGGATTGATCACCATACCGACTTACTCTTATTATTCGCCTTGCTATATGGGATGGTAAATCTGAGTGACTTACCTATAGTAGAGAGACGACGATCAAAACCTTGTTTGAACCTTAGAATGGTATAAGTATTTTCCCTTGTACAAGGCTGTTGTTGCCAACCGTAGGTTATACGGTGAGGTTCAACCCAGACCCGTTTTCTGCAGGAGAAACCATAAAATTGTTGACCACCATGAGATAACGATAGTTGTTTAGAATTGGCGCGGACCCGTCCTAAGAGGACCCAGTTTGGGATAACCTTACCAAGAGGAAAGGACAAAAGAATTGAGGAAAAGGTTATGCCACTACCGGAAGAGCCGGAGAAGGAATTGTCCTTACGATGCGAGAAGACCGACATCGCCAAGAATAAGGATGGAGTATATGAGTTTTGATGGAACCGTAACCATGCTTCTAAGGGTGGTAGCACCCGACACCCCGGAGGCGATCGATGGATTTTTGAGAAGACCCCAAACCTAACCTATTTCTTTCTAGCCTCTCCAAATCTCGAGGATGAGATTCATTTTAAGGGTGGTAGTTTTGTAACATCCCAAAATTCTAAATTTTGGAATGTTATATTAAATAGATAGATTTGATTGATTGTTTGATTGACTGAGTGAAATTCGAAACTTTTTGAAAGTTAAATGAGAGGAATAAAAGGACTTTCCCAAACTTTCATTTTCTTTTCTGATCTTCATGAATTCAAATTCTTTTCAAATACAAAACCCTTGAGCGAAGATGATATGACTTCTTCCATTTAATTAAATGAAAGGATATTTGAAAATATTTTAATTTCATTTGGAAATTTTTCGATTCATAAACTTCATGCAACTCAATGATTTTCATGAGAGAAGATAAAATGACTTCTTCAAAATATATGAAATATGAGTTGGGAGTTTCAAAGAATTAAATTCAAAGTTCTTTTGAATTTATTTTCAATTTGGAGTTATTGAGTTTTATTCAAATTATTTTTCTCCAAAAATAAAATATATGGAAAATAGGGTAACATGATTCCCTACATCAGAAAATTGGAGAGAAATAAATTTGAATTAATTTTGGTATTTTAAAAATGATTTTACTGGATTTTTCTAGAGCAGAAGCACTGTTTGTTTTATTTGAAGCTAGAATAATGTTCATCTTCTAGGAAATCTTTTTCTGAAAATTTTGATATATTATATGCCTATATAATATATTTATTTATTTCGTTGTATTATTTTTTGTTTGCCTGAAATTGTTTTAAAAAAAACTTCCCTCCTCCGTCGACTGGGCTGGCCCAGCTCCTGTGCCAGTGCCACGGCCCAGCCCACGCCAGCCGCCTGAGCTCCCGAGCGGGAGGTCTGCCGCCACGACGAGCTGGGTCGCCGCCGTGTCCTTCCCGGACGCCTGGCGCTGACCCCTCCTCCACGCCACCGCCTCCTCTCCGCCCTTAAAAGGCGAGACCGCCGCCCGGATCCCTCTTCTCCTCCTCGCCTCACCTCGCATCCCACGCCTCGTTGCCGTGGCGTAGATCCACCGAAGTTCCGCCATCAAACCGCCACCCTCGCCGCCGATGACCACCGCCGTCGCCACCATCGACTCCGCCGCGCTGCGCCGCCTCTTCCCGACCCCTTTGCCGGCCTCGACGACCACCGGAGTCGCCTCGCTGTTCGGACCCGCAGCCACCGCCGGCGTTCTTCCTCACCGTCGACGACCCGCCGCCACGGTAAGCCACCGTCCGCCCTCGTCCGTTCGATCTAGGATAGACGGCTAAGATTAGATCTAGTCATTTTTTTAACCGATACTTGTTAAATAGCGAACGCTCGCTGTTTACCTCTTGGGTAGCGAGCGATCTTCGTTCGTTAGCAATCGGTAACGAACGTTCACTATTTAGTCTTTTTTCTTTTATTTTTTAGTTCTCTGCCAGGGACCTATTCGCTAGGTTTTATTTTACAGATTAGCCCCTGGTTTTCAAACGACCATAACTTTTTACTCGTTCATCCAAATTAGATGAAACCAACGCCCACTTCTTCGTTATGATCCCCTCAATCAGTAATCCAACTCAAACATGTTTTTGAAACTTTTAAAATTTGAATTCAAACAGATTTGTATTCAAACTTTGTTTGATCATAACTTGAGTTTTATAACTCCGATTTAGTTGATTCTTTTTGCAAATCGAAGCTCTTGACCTAAACTTTCTGATAAGGCCAAATTCACATAATTTTGGTACTGTTAGAAATTGTTTTATGATGCAAGAGTTATTTGCTTGGTTTTGATGTTTTCCGAATTGTTTTCTTCGTTCTTCCCGATCTTTTGAGTGATTACTTATGTGTGGTTACTATTGCTTGATCACGATAGATTGACCGGAGTGTGACGAGTAGACCTATCAAGAGTTTTGAGTGTGAATCATCTTCATCAACATTGCAGGCAAGTAACACTTTGAGCATATACTTTTCTACTACCCAGTTTTATGCATTAGATCTATCCTCAAACATTGCATGATTAGGATCTAATTAAATTGTGCGATGGGAAGTAGATGAGATAGTACCTATTACCTGATTTATATTCAGACCTTTGGGAGTTACTTCTACGTTTGCTTATTATGCCATGCTATGCTAGTAGACGTGGATTGGGTGACTGTATTCCATGACAGATGTGAGATTGTTAAATTAATGGTTTATTTAAGGTGGCAACTTAAACACACATCTGGGTGGATTGAGGCACCTGGTTTCCCTCAAGACTTGCCTGTATTTCTTCGGACCGCCACCCAGGCTCAAAGGGATCATGAGATTATTCAAACTAGAAACTTACGTGTGCAGCCACAAGCCATTATGGGCTCTGGCATAGTTGATTAAGTTGTGCGAACTCTTACGGGTAGACTAGCAGATGTAGGGAAAGTAGGTGTACCGGTCTACCCTATGTAAGGTGCTAAGCGCCACGAAAGACTATGTCTCGGTCATCCATTTCTCAAACATAATGTAGTGCGAGAAATCCAACGGAGGCGATCGAGTCTTGTGGGGAAAAGTGCATAAACCTCTGCAGAGTGTATAAACTAATCATGGTTAGCCGTGTCCCGGTTATGGACATCTTGAGTATCTAGTATCTGGATATCATGTGAATCTCATCATGTTACTCTAATTAATATTGTTGGGTTGTTAATGAGTACTTTTAATTGGGATTGAGGATCATCAACCATTCTCAATGTTTAACAACCACCATGATAGTTAAATAAATTTATTCCTTTGCAAGAGGGAAAAATTGGCTTTTCGCATAAAAACATTATAACCACGTAGCTTTTCCACCAGCCATATATGAATATAGTATAGGCTTATTCTTTCATTACTCTCTATGTGTTACATTGCCAGCATATTCGATGTGCTGACCCGTTTTCGGGCTGCAACTTTTCATGTTGCAGACTTTTCAGACGACGAGTAAGTGATACGTTAGGGTTATGATTTCTACACTCAACTTTTCCGTTGGTGTTGATGGGAATCCACAACCTTGTTACTTCCGCTATTTTGAATTGAGGTAATAGTATTTACGTTACTTTATACATGTGATTTACCTCTGTTATAAATCCTCGAGTACTGTGTGTGTCAGCATACCGATCCAGGGATGAAACTTAAGCACAGAGACTTGATCCATTCGGGTCGGGTCGCTACATTATGAAAACCAACAGCAACCTTTGCATTCTCAGGTAAAGGATGAGGATCAACATGGTCAGGAGGTATGGGATCTTCATCAGCTGGACCTCCCCCAAGGAGTTCACTAGCAAGAATTTCAACAGAAGAAGGCCACCCATATTCCCAAACTCATCCCCTTCAGACCATCTCATGCTTTTGGGAATGATCTCAAGATTCATAACTCTAGCCTTTAGAACAATACGTCCCATATTATCATCCTCCTTATCCCAAGAGATCAAACGACCAAACTTACTGACAGCAGTAGCCAAATCTTCCGTGTTTCTTAAATCAAAATGAACCCCAGTCAGCAAAAGCCACACTGTCCTATTGAAATGAACTCTCCTATGGTTTCTACCCTCATCGTGCCTCACAAAGGTGATAAAAACATCGCCAAATTCATGGGGACTGTCTAAGACTAGCTTATCTCTGTCTCTGACTCTGGTAACACCAACATAGGCTTCTCCAAACGGACACCTCTGAATATCCCGAAGACCCAGCTGCTTATGAACTACAATAAACTCTTCCAGAACATCTCTTACATTGAGGAATGGCGCATCAGCCGGAAGAGGATGAATGGAAGCAATTGCCCAATCCTCGTGACGACGAGGCCGATGCGGAAGCAACACCCGCGCAACCCCATTGCACCCTACAATCGGCTGAATATCGAAGCCATGAGAAACAAAGGAGCGCGGGTCAATTGGAATGTTGGCCATCGAAGCAGGCCCGCATGCACCCACTGCCGCAGAGAAGCTTGATATGACTGGAGCAGGGTTTCCGCACTGCAGAGAAACAGAGGAGGACGGTGGAGAAGTTGAGGAGGCAAGTGTTCTTCGAGGCTGAAAATTAGGAAAAGATCCCATACACAGCTCGCTAAAAGAGGAAGCAATCGGAGGGTCGCAGGCCGGGCCAGTGGACAAGAACCAATCATGGACCGCACCTGGGGCCCAGGCCTCTTCAGGTGGGCTAGGGAAAGAATCAAACTTCAGGAACGGAAAAAGCCCAGACAGCCTTGTCTCAGGGTAATCCTTGGCAAAGTGGCCCCGTTGACCGCACGCGAAGCACTGAAGATTTGAAATAACCACGTTGCCGCCCTGAAAAACCGTTGCGTGACCCTCGCTTGGATAATTATGATCCATCATGGTGGACTCATTAGTGTCCCGAGCGCCATTATTGCTAGATTCCGAAAAATTTGCCAGCCGAGCAAAGACCGACTGCCGCCGATGATCACCGGAGACATTGCCGACAACCGGCCTTGGTCTCGAACCATTTGTGACCAAAGTCCACGAATCAGCTTCTTCACAATAAAAAAGTTGTTCTTCACGGATCCAATTAGGACCCCTAGCACCCCAAAGATTAAACACCACATCAAAATATTTTTCAACCACACGGCCTTGATTGTAAATCTCAAAACCCACAGCCTTGGAAGCAACCGAGAACTTGTAAGATCTGTCCTTGAGATGAAGAACACGGAACCCTTGAGGGTATCCACCAAAACAAGATTGGAGAGTGATACTAACCGTGTGACAATCCAATAAAAAACGAGCACGACAGAAGGAAACAACCAAGGTGAATTCCCTTTGATGAAAACCAGGGGAGAACACCACGGGGTGGCCAAACTTTTGCCTCATAGACCTCTGAAAGTCTTTACCTCGAGTGAAGTTGAGCAAAGGTGGATCCATGGATGCACCTCTTCCTCCTCCAAGCTGTGCAGTGGCTACCATCATCGGAGTGACAAGTGGCAGGGGAAGGTGGCCGCCAGGGCTGGAGTGGCCACCGGCGGTGGAGGTCTAGGCGTCGCCTAGGGGTCGCCTAGAGGAGAGGAGAGGAGAGGAGAGGAGAGTTTAATATCTTCTGGCTCCGGTGCTTTGGTTGCGGCGCCTATCGACATACAAGAAAACTCATCTGTGGTAAGTGAACAGTTCCACGATAAAGAAGAGAAAAACCGAAGGAGTACAAATTGAAATAACCTGATGAGGTTGCAACATCAGTAAAGCAGGGCCGGTGGAGTTGAATATGGCGTCTGTGGAGCGGGTCTGGTGTAGTGGACGAAGGCGTCGGCGGGCGTGGTGTACAGTGCTTTCGGTGAGGTGGATCTGTTGCGGCGGTCAAGGGCTTGTATGAAGGGCCAGCGATGGGGCGGACGAGGGAGTCGGTGAAGGGCCTACACTTTGGTGGACGAGGGCGCCGGTTAAGCACATCCGGTGTAGTGGACCATGATGGCGGTCAGGAAATCTGGAACGGTGGACAAGCCAGTCGCTGAAGCGGCTCCGGTGAAGTGGTGAGTTGGCAGTTGGGGGTTACAAGGTGCGGAAGGTAGATCCGGTGGGGTGTGAGGTACACCGTTGCAGCGGAGGACTAGATTCGGTGGCTTGCCATGGTTGGGGGTCTGGGAGGGGAAGGGGAGGGGCTCTAGGGAAGAATGTTGGGGGCAAAAAGGGGAAAACAATGGAGTTACCAAATCAGCCCTTTTATGTTCATGTGGCAGGGGTAAAACGGGAATATCCCGGGGCTAAACTTTCGGGCGCGAGATATTTCGATGTGAGCGGGAAGTTTGAAAGATTTTGGCACCTGAAATTATAAGTGTTCTGCTCTTGTACGACCGACTATGATATCATGTCCGAGAATTTATTTGTTTTGCACGCAAAAAAGTGCAAGTTGTGAAAATCAATGTCTCCAACTCGAAACTTAGGTTGTCCATTCAATTCAAATATGGATCATTGAGCTAGTACAAGAAAATACCATCATACAGTCCAATTCAAATGAAATTCCAAATGTGTTTATCCTAAATATGATGACAAAAGCAAAAATGTGTATGTGTATGAATAAAGTGGATGATTATAAAGTTTGAACATGCCCTTATGTGTATATCTCTAAGTTTGATATATGAATTTGAAATCATGAAATCCCGGCTTAAAAAATGTACCTCCGTTTAAATGAATTACAAAAGCTAATGATGCAGTCGAATTCCAAAATTCCAATCTTAGGTTTGTAATTCTGGAAACTGGTATATCACGCATGTTCAAAAGTATTGTTATCTCGTAGTTCAAACTGTGAAACAAATTGATAAACCATGAGTGCACACACTATTGACCATATATATCTCAATTATGCTAAAGCCCCTCAAATATAGACACCTCACTCTTTATCCAAGCCAACCCCCCCCCCCCCCCGCCCACACACACACGTCATTCTCTCCCCTAGACACAAACACACAAGCACATTAACACCCCCCCTCTCTTCTAAAGTCTGGACCCCCAATATAGGTCTCTATCACTTTGTCTCTCGGGCATGCACACATCTCTTCCCCCACTCTCTAGGTCTCCCGGCATCTCTCTTTCCCAAGCACACACACTATGTAGAGGGTATCTTTCCCATACACACAAAACGTCTCCCCCAAACGTCTATCTCCCTAGTTATGTGGTTCTCTCACACTCACCTCACACACCACCCCCACTACAAACAAGCACACTTTGTCTCCTTGTGCACCACTCTCCTCTTTCTATCTCTCCCACATGCGGACCCGCCCCAGCTCCTTGTATACATATATGTCGTGACTCTTTCCATAGCTCCCTAATGTATCATCGTTCTCAATCTCGCACGTTGTTCTCTACACCATCTATTCTAGATCTCTCATGAAGTCCCTATCACACACACGATGACTCGCTTCCCTTGTGTCTCCATACATAGGCCACTTTCGAACAACATCAACATTGTCTCCCTATCTATATGCCACTTCTGCACACAAACGACCCCTCTCTCTCCCCCTCTCTTCTCTCTCTCTCTCCTTCGCTTGCTCTCTCTCTCTCTCTCTCTCTCTCTCTCTCTCTCTCTCTCTCGCTCTCACACCCCTCTCCCACACACACTCGATGTCTCTTCCAAATAGATTGCTCCCCGCCCGCACCCATGATGTATCTCTTTGACACTCATGTCACACCATTCCCCCTTCCCTATACTAGGTTTACATCATTAGTGGTCTCTCTACTCCACATACACACACTCCCTCTCACACACAAACGCGCGCACAAACACACACAGGCACGCACAAACACCCATCTATCTGGATCCTTCTTTTAAGACACGCACCCTTGCATATTCTCTCCAGCTCTAGGTATGTATATATCCCCCCCTCTCTAGCTCAGATGCACACCAAAATTCTCCATCTCTCTAACTCACACATCTCTACCCATGTCCGTATGTGTATCTCACACACTCACTCTCTGATTATGTATATGTGTCTCCTCGTTACACAACACAAAGCCCCATGTACATGTCTCTCTCTATCTACCACACACAAAGACACAAAGGATCTCTTATCAATGCCTTGGTCTCTACACATATCACACACACACACACTATCTCTCTCTCTCGCACACACGCTCAACAAAGGTTTTCCCGTGAATAACTTACTGTCTATTCATCAACAGTCGTGGCAGTACGGCGAACACGAGACGTGAAAAAGAATAAATCTACACGTGCGTAGACCACCTAGTATGACTACTAGGACTAGAGCAAGCCGAAAGCGCGCCGCCGTCACCCCTCCTTATCGGCGACGGGAAAACCTTTGTTTTACACAGTCGAGAAGTCATTGTGCTAAGGCCCCACATGTTGAGCCGTTGAATAGAATGTAGATCCTAGTTTACGAAAACAAGTATCGATAATACGTTTGTATCTCCATACTTATATTTCTTCTCTTATAAAAAACCGAGTTGGTGATGATGGTACACATGCCATCTTGCAATATAGACATCTGATCTATATCTGACGGATAGAAATTAAACTAAAAGATACCCACACCTCTCTCCACACTTGTAGACAAGGCCTTCCCTCATTCATCCTTATCTCCAACAACCTCATTGTTGAGCAATTAAAAAAGGAATCCTCTGGAACAAACTGGCATGGTGGTCACTGCCGGCGTCATCCATCCCCATGCCTCCGCTCAGTCCGACCACTAACCACCACCATGCCCCACTCCTCTTCTCCTTATCTCCTCTTTCTCAAGATATCATTAGTTTTTATACATGGGATTACTCCCGCATGGGTCAATCACAACAGGTGTTTTATAAAAAAATGCATCTTGATGTTTCGTGCAATGCACGAACATCTTGCTAGTACTCCTACACAAGACTTAGTTGGTGATGATGGTGTGTCTGACATCCGTCATTTCTGACCATTCGATCTACATATAACGACTGTGAGGTAAGTTGTTGCCTTTTCTCACCAACATCCCACTTCTCTACCAATTTGTAGAAAAACCCATAATTAGTATCTTAAAACCAACCACATCCCTCCCTCACCTCACCAAAACAGCCCAAGGAATATATTCTGATTGAAACATAATATATCTCTAGTGATATATGTATATCAAAATTAAAGTGTTTTCTATCAAGTTGTGAATAATTATTATTATAATTATGATTCGTTGCAACGCACATGAACAATGCTAGTATTTCCAACCATGCAAAAAAAATGCTAGTATTTCCATGGTTTCGAGTTTTCCATCAAGATATTAGTCACTCATGGTTGATATTTAGTTTCAACCACGTACACATAGGCACTATGTAACTAGCCTCGCTTATTGGCTTCCAAAGCTTAAGTTTCACTCCTACTTACAGTATGTATTTAACAAAAAAACTACCACTTTCAACCAGCCCTAGGAAGAAATTATTGCACAAAAATAGCAAAAACATACCCAAAATTCTTAATCCGCGCCAAAAACTACTACCTAGCGCCGATTAGGCTCGTTTAAACCCGTTTATGACAGGGTTGGCCCACATGTCCGTGCTGAAGAGGCAGCTTAAGCCAACACATTTTGTTTGACCATTGACACGAGGGACTCACATCTGACCTTCTATCCTATTATTCCCCCTCAAATCATTATTTTTCTTGAACATTACTTCAAACAGTGCTGATGCGTGTTCGTCGGTGGCGCCGGTGATGAGCGAGTTGTCCGTCGTCACCGGACAGCCGGACGCTACTTGGCCTCCGCGACGGGTTGGTGCTAGCCCGAGCGTGACTCACGCACGAGCAAGCCGCCGCGCTGGCCTTCGCTCGAGCTAGATGGCTGGCCTTAGCGCGGCGCGCGCGAGCAAGCCGTCGCCCCGCCGTGCCAATCTAGCTAGCAAACCTTGCAGACAAGCAGCTGGATGCATCCAGCAGGGTGTGTGCTATCTTTTCTAGCTAGTGGCCGCGAGCGCCGGAAGGAGCTGGCATCCGGGCTGCCGGAAGATGGGCTCCGCACCGCCGCCGGTTTTGACCTAGCCTTCTGCCGGCGGTGGTAGCTGCGTCCCATGGCCGAGGATGACTAGGTGGACGGGCCGGAGGTAGGAGGTCACTCGCGGATTTTTGTGCAGACTGACCTGTAGGTCCCACGAGTCATAACGCCTAACTTGCCGGTCGAATAGAAGGCATTGACTTAAGGGGCGATGTCGGTGTCAAAACCGGCGGATCTCGGGTAGGGGGTCCCGAACTGTGCGTCTAGGCGGATGGTAACAGGAAGCAAGGGACACGATGTTTTACCTGTGTTCGGGCCCTCTTGATGGAGGTAAAACCCTACGTCCCGCTTGATTAATATTGATGATGTGTGTTACAAGAGTGGATCTACCACGAGATCAAAGAGGCTAAACCCTAGAAGCTAGCCTATGGTATGATTGTTGTATATTGTATATCTGTCGACTAGCCTGGCCCTGGTTTATATAATGCACCAGAGGCCTAGGATAACAAGAGTCCTAGCCGAATACGCCGGTAGGGGAGGAGTCCTTGTCTTGATCACCAAGTCTTGTGGAATCTTCCTTGTATGCGGCACCTGTCCGGACTGGCCCATGAGTATGCGACCCTGGGGGTCCTCGGCCCAATCTAACCGATTGTGGGATGACGTGGTGAGTACCCCCTAGTCTAGGACACCGTCAGTAGCCCCCTGAACCGGTCTTCAAGGTAGGGACGCTCCTCGATTCTTCTGAACTGTTCTTCATCTTCGGTTGCCGGTCTTGAAAACTGGTTCAACAAATCTTGTCATATTTGATCTCGAGGATCGCCGAAATGCATTCGACGAGTTTACACGTCCCGTATCCGAGGAGCCCCTTTAAGTTTCCGGCCTTTATCAATGCCTTGTTATTTTTATGCCACACCTCGGGTTTGAAGTTGTTCCCGGGCGGCAGCGTCCTCTTGCATCCGAGCTCCAACGCCGGACTGCATTCGAGGTATCTTTTGCAGCCGAGCACCAACGTCGGACCGCTTCCCAGCTCTTACGCCGGAATGTATCCAAGCTCCAACGCCGGACTGTATCCGAGCTCCAATGCCGGACTATGTGTCCGAGCTCCAACGCCGGACTATGTGTCCGAGCTCCAACGCCGGACTATGTATCCGAGGTGTCGTAAATCACCTTGGTTCAAAGAAGTTTGAAGGAGTTTAGCCGAGCTTAATGCCGGAAATGCCCTCTAAGGAGCCACCCACTTGCATCCGAACTATATGCCGAATTGCTTCCGAGGTGGTGCACCACCCCGAATGTGGGCTGATTTTTGGTCAATATTTTTTGTTGATGCAATTTATTCTCTGCCGAGAAACATAGCCAGTAGCCCTCAAGGTGGGTATCGGTCTAAAACCCGAGATGCACATGAAGGATGACATAAGACCGCTGATCCCTATAGCCGCTGAGACTCAGGTTGATTGCAAAATCGGTCTGAGGATCAAGTCCTAGCTCGGCAGAATACTTCGGGACACAAAAAGCGGCGTGCTCAGTCCTCAAGACTCAGGTTGGGTGCGGCCGACCAACCTGAGGATCAAAATCTCCTAGGAAATCTGTATTGCACTTAAAATTTTCTGCATAGAGCAGTAATGCAAGAGCCCCAGACACGGGTTGGGTGGCAACACTAGATCAGGGGATTGATGTGCCCCTTTAATATTTGTAAATAATAAGCCCGAAGCCTAGTAGCCCCGAGCCTTAATGCGGGCACGGGTGGCCGAATTAAGGATCAATATCCATAGTAAAATCACAAATTATGTGTAATGACTCAATGTATCTAAGTACTTTATGTCATTAATGCTCGAATCCGCATTGTACAAAACTTTGTTGACCGACTATCGGCTTCAACCTCCTCGGCCAGTAACCGAGGAGTGTTTGTCCTACTTTATAAAGCCTTTATGAGGGCAAAGATTTACGACAAACAAGGCAATCTGGCCATACGGTTTTATAAACAAAGGTACGCAGAGAGATATGTTATATTACTGTTTAATGTAAGAAATGTCTTCCAAAGAAAATAGTCCCGCTATCGGTTCCTTTCTTTGGGTTGTCATGCTAAGCATGATCGTGAAACCTCAGCTCCAATGTAAGAGCAAAATATTGAGGATTTAATTTGGGAGGCCGCCATTACTAGCCCCGGTAGTGTTCGGCTGACGATCGAGGTCAAGCCGAAATACTTCGCCAATTTTATGAATGGCCCGTCATTTAATATAGTCATCGGATCGCTGACCAGTTTACACCTATTGTGACGGTCTGGTTTCGGCTTTCTCCATCGAGGTGCTTGACCATGCGAGCTGGAAGCACAATCGCAGTGGTTCTCCCTTTGCACGCCTAGCCGAACAAAGCGGAACGTAGGAGGCAAGCGCGGGAGTCGGGAACCCAACTATTGACCGAAGACACAATTCGAAATTGATGCATATATAGCAATATCCGAGAATGGTTTTTCCGAATCTCTAAAGGTGTCCGGCGTTGCACTGTGAGACTTGTGCTGAAAACACACAAATAGTTTAAAAGTGCCAAAAGCTTGGAAAACCAAAAAACTTCAGTAAAAAGATGACGTCCGAACAAGATCAAGTGTTCGATGCCAATCCGAAAATTGGACTTTAGAAAAAAAAGGTGCTTCTGTCGTGCTTTAACATGACACATCCTATCTCAAGACTTCAAGCGGGTGAGCCTACGGCTGGGCCTCCCATCCCGAAGGCGGAGTACTTCTCATTAGGCCAGTTTAGAAAACTAAACCCTAGCGGTTTTGAGAGAGAGATTAGGCTCCCCGGCTAGTGACCGCACACTCGTGTCGAAAAAAGGAGTGATAAATAATAAACACTTTGCAACAACTAAGAAGAAAAACACTTAGTATAAAACGGCGCAAGTAAACATAAGAGCCCCCAAGTGACTTGGGTAAAAGTTGACTATATAATGTAAGGTGACATGTAAAATGCCTTCTAGCCGGATTGTAGATCGTTTGTCCAAGCGGACCTTTTCGCTTCAACCTCTGGACCCAATAGTCCGGAGTGTGTCCGAATACCCTCGCGGTTATAAAAACCGGGGCATGCGTGGAGACCAGGCGTAGGGGTCATTAGTGCTTTGTCAGACAAGTGCCCAACTAGTTATGTTATATTACATGGTTAGTAAGAAACATCTTCCAGGGAGAATAGTTCCGTTAGGGGTTCCTTTCCCTGGGAGGCATGCCCTAAAGTGCATGTCCGCATCGCGAAAAGAGCAGAAAAACATCCGGGGCAGGTAAATGAATAGGTAAGAAATCATCTTTTAGTTCACCGACCGAGTATTCCCTTAAGAACGCTTAGCTTTCGGCTTCACCCAGTCCGAGGTACACATCCGGCTGACCCGGCAAGAATAATCGCAGAGGTGCTCCCTTTACCACCTAGCCGAACAATCGAGAACGAGGGGTAAGCAGGTGAGCCGTGCAACCCAGCTTGGCCAAAACTTAAGTCATATCGATGCATATAATGGTGAATAAAAGGTACATGCGGAAGTGTGGCACATGTGTTGGGCATAAAGCCGGTATTAATAAGCTTCTGTTAAAGAAGCCCCCAGGTATAATGAGCGCGGGTAGCGCGTCAGGGTGTGTGCGAACAAAGTTTCGACAAGGAAAAATTTTACAAGCAACTTTTTTCCAAAAAAGTATAATGCTTGGTCGAACCGAACACAAGGTAGAAATTTAAAACTTTGAGCGTGAAGGCAACTTAGCTGGTTAATGTGTTCGGTATTGACGATGCGGTCCGAGCTTGATGCGGGACAAGGTTCCATCCCCCAAGCCGGTCCCGAGGTAGCGGAGCAAAGAGCTCGGCACTGTGAAGTGGTGACATAGCACGGTCAATGCAGGACGGCAGAGTGATGCCGAAGTCCCCTGCATGGGGTAATGAAGTGTTGACGAAGCCCCCGGTCCAGCGAGGTGACGCCAATGGATATAGCCTGGCTGGATCATTTTCCTGTGCACAAAAAATAGTGCAAACCGGAGATAATAGTAATAATATAAATATAAAAAAATTCGTGGCATAACAAATAATTTATGCAAAGTGAGTAATAAAAGAAATATGGCCTGGCGCCGAAGTCATTGTCGATGCAGGGCGGCGGCGTGATGCGGTAAAGGCATGGCAAGGCCTAAATTCACCGGTCGGTTCGAGTACCGGACGCGGCGTTCGCCGGACTATGTACGGAAACTGACCGAACCATCATGCGACCGTTGATAATGCGGCCACCACTTGATAAACCTGCGTACATATGATGGACAAACCAGAGTAACAATTCCTTGGGAAAAATGAACCCAAACAAGCAAAAAATACTAGGATTAATAGCACCTGGTTTATTTGTTGTAGTAATCCGAAGGAAGGTGATTCCCAAAATTGGGACGCCGAAGTGTCCGGAGTAGGTTGATGAAGAGATGGCGAAGCCCCCGGTCCAGCCGAGATGTCGAAGTAGGTCGGCGTGATGGACACCAACTTGAAGAAGCAATAGTGCGGCCCTGCCGATGCGGTGTCGTGACGTGGTCGATGCCGGCTTGATGAAGCGACCGTGCGGCGATGCCGGTATGCCCGCTCCGTGTAATCCGTGGGGCGGCGATGTTGGTGATGATTTATCCTTCACGATGCTGGACTCTTGTTCGGCTTGCCGAGATGATGATCCGAAGAAGTTGAGCTCGGCTCAACAAAGTGACGACGTGTCTAGCGAGTCGGCGGTAGTGGAGCAATATTGCCGGACTGGTTTGACACCAGCATGATATTGAAGATCATGTTCAAAATATTTTAAAGTTAGTGGGATGTGTTCGAGAACGAAACACAGTACCCCATACAAAAATTCCTTCGAAAAGGATGTCCGAAATCCCGTTCATAAAAAAGACGAACTCGGGTCGGATTCGTTTTCGCGCAGAAAACAGATCCGAAAAGTGATGTACTAATCGGAAGGTTCCCGGAGTTTGGACGGTCGGATCAAGCTGAAATTGTGAGGGGTGTTAGATATAGGAATTCTGCAGCCGTTCAACGGTTGGATCTTCCAAAGGAAGTCCGATCTAGAAGCTGGACACCACACCCTAAACTCGTCCGGATTCTCGTCCAGATTCAATGCGGCTCCGGTATATCGTAGATTGCCAGAGATTCCTCCATCGGAACTCGACGAAATTTTCCAGGGTTGTTGTAGACTCAATTCCGCACAATTCCACCAAAGCAATCGTCAAACCGATGCTCGAGGAGGCGGTGACGGCGGATAAAACTTCGCTGTCCAGAAAAACAGCACGGTCACCCGAGGGCAATGTTGACGTTGAGCCCCGGGCTCCCTGGATGATTCCTCCATGATCTTGATAGAGATCGGAGTTGATGTTGATGAAGGCCCCCATACGAACATGACGATCGAAGGTAGGGCGCAGTCCTTGGTCGAACCAAGGTGACCAGTCGAGCTGGTGACGAAGATGCGGAAGTCGCAGTTGACCTGCAGGCGAGCCATCGACCTTTTGCCGAACACACAGCGGAACTCTCAATGGAAGCACCAATGTCGGTGTCAAAACCGGCGGATCTCGGGTAGGGGGTCCCGAACTGTGCGTCTGGGCGGATGGTAACAGGAGACAAGGGACACGATGTTTTACCCAGGTTCGGGCCCTCTTGATGGAGGTAAAACCCTACGTCCTGCTTGATTAATATTGATGATGTGTGTTACAAGAGTGGATCTACCACGAGATCAAAGAGGCTAAACCCTAGAAGCTAGCCTATGGTATGATTGTTGTATATTGTATATCTGTCGACTAGCTTTGGCCTGGTTTATATAATGCACCAGAGGCCTAGGATAACAAGAGTCCTAGCCGAATACGCCGGTGGGGAGGAGTCCTTGTCTTGATCATCAAGTCTTGTGGAATCTTCCTTGTATGCGGCACCTGTCCGGACTGGCCCATGAGTATGCGGCCCTGGGGGTCCTCGGCCCAATCTAACCGATTGGGGGACGATGTGGTGAGTACCCCCTAGTCTAGGACACCGTCAGGCGACATGGGTTGAAACGTGCCTATAACGGCACTTTGTAGAGTAGTCATTTCTTGGTAGGGCTGGTTGGTAAGGGCATGTACAATGGTTGATAAGGTAATCTTATCTTAAGTCTGCCACGCATGCAAGTGGTAGTAGTTTCTTGGCATTATTTGTGGTTTCTTGGCATTATTAGTGGTTTCTTGTAAGGAACAGTGTACTAGCGACAAAAGGCGATTCTGGGTTACGTTGTACTCCAACGAGTACTAAAGTGGTCGCGGTTGTGTATTAGTCGTTTTGTGGGTTCGATCCCGGCCGAACACACGGCGGCCTTTTTTTTAAATAGTCACTTCCCCGCGAGCCAATATTGTACACTGGTAGTTTGAGTTTTGAAGTCGAACGAACATGTTGCACCACAATCTGGGTGCACTGGATAGCCCAGCCACGTGAACGAGTTTTCCCTCCCATCATCTCGTGGCTCGTGTGCTCGCCCTAGCCGCACCTCGCTTGCAGCTTCCTTATCAACTACTAGCATATTTAAACTAGCGCCGAGGAGCCGGAAAAGCCTGGCGCAGCATTGGTAACTTTGCAATATGGCTCTGTACGTAAAGTTCTAGTACTCTACTACTACTATGTAGCTTGTGGTGTTGCACGCATGGACTTCACTCCATTATCGGCTCTATAAAAGAAATTCCTCTTGACGTGATTTTTTTTTGTTTTGAAATGGAGGCAAAAGCTTTGCCTCATCTCATTCATAAAGAGGAACTACTAACAAAGTTTGATGAAGTCCATTACACCTCCACAAATGGAAGCAAAAAACCTAGTCTCGCTGTATCAAATAACTCAAATGTTCTCGCCTCAAAGAATCCGTCCCGATAAACAAATGTGCTGCTAGTGTGTGCGTGAGAGGAGCAGCTGAGTTGGCCAGCTACGCGCTTGAATAGAGTACCCACTACGCAGGTGTACTTTCCCTGCATTGATAGTACAACGATGGTTCTAGAGAACAGTAGGACCCTCCACTTCCAACTGTAGCTCCTTGGCCCTGAGACTCAAGAGTTCAAAACGGATGCACTATACTAGAAGTACAGTACATCGCACTACTAGTTGAGAAAGTAGTACTAGTACTTCAACAGTATGAGTTAGTAGTAAATAATAGCCTCACCCCTTCGCTAAGGAACGATCGAGGAGCTACAGTTGGAAGGGACAAGGCCATGCGGTTACTACACTCTTATCTCCTCCTCGCCAGTTCCCCTCCCCCCAAAGAGAAGGCAGTTCATCGCTGCTCCCATGGATTCGCCAGGCGATTCTCCTCCTCGTCGGGGCTGGGAGTCCTTGGACGACGATCCTCTGGGAGAAATCGCACGCCGCTCTGACGTCCTCACCGCCGCAAGACTCGGTGCTTCCTGCACCAACTTTTTCAAGATGGTGCTTAAACAGGCTTGGGAAAAGGTCATGCTTGTTGGTCTTCCATGCGTCCTCGAGGAGAAGGTTCTTCTATGGGACAATCCTTCGAATAGTCCACCGCTCCCTGGCCATGGTTGCACGTTGACTCCACTAGAGTTGCCGATGTTGAGAGGTAGTCGGATTTTGTCCGATGAGCAGGTTAGTCACGGAGTTTGATCATGTAGTTCTTAGTTATTCCATTTCCATCCCATAATTTCTCCGTTGCCCACCGTCTTATATATAGGTCTGGGTCGGTGCCAACAAAGATTGGCTTGCATACCTCCGGCCGGATACCACCATCATTCTGCACAACATCCACAATAGTGCGGCCGTTCCCGTAGACCCCTTCTCCACCATTGGGATCGGCCTTCCGGACTGGCTGGGCTTGAATACGTATGATGATGCCTACATGAGATTGAAGAAGATAGCAATTGCGGACCAGCCGACAAAGCGACGCGGCTACAACAATTACTATCTCATCGCGGTGTTCAACATAAGGATTGCCATCAATGCAAGAGGCGGTAACGGCAGAGGCTGGCGCGTGTTGGCCGTGGCAGATTTGCACCCCTACACATTCAAAGACGTCGTGTGCCATCTAGGCCGCATCTCCACGGTGACAAGCCAGGGGACTTGTTTCATCTGGTAGCCATCCTACGGTACGGGAGATTACAAACGGAATGCACAAACCATCATTTGCATCCCTAACAGTACTCCATTATTTTGCAGGGACCCGTCATCCTCTGATCAAAATAACATCGCCGATCCTGGATGTGCATTTGCATCCACGATTCAGCCTAACCTGGAACCTTGTAGCTGACTTTGGCATATTGGGAACAACTATCTTAGCAGTCGTTACCCATGGTACCACTGATGTGCAACATGGTCACACAATCTACCACGATCGGACCGTCACCATCTACCCAGGTATTCCATTTTCTCATTGTTGTGTGTTAGAGTAGTAGAGTAGTACTACTTGTTAGTTATTTTATTTTCTTGACTGGGACATGTTTACTGTACTAGTAGTACAATTTAGTATTATATTTTTTTAACCCTCTCGCCTTCTGTTTCATTGTTGTACCACTTACTAGTACTAGTAGGAGTACTTTTTACCTTGGAGGACGCGTATAGCTAGCTAGGCCCTTGAAGACTTGAACCCACTAGCTCCCACCATTTTTCTTTTTCCATGTCTTACTATCTCATCCATGTATATAATAAGCCGGTTATTTTACTTCCTCTATACCGGAGTAGTACTATTTGCTGCACAAGACATCGGGCCGCCATATTTGAGCACAACATTATTATGCATGGACCTTGACTATGTACGTCACCATCTGTCCAGATCTGAGATGCCGTGTGTACCAGATGGACGGCGCCGAGTTCGACCCCCGTGATGCTACGTGGGTGCCGAGGAACACTCTTGGAGAGTACTCGCTTTTCATTAGGGACAACTACCCCACGGATGCCACCTTCTGTGCACGACACCGAAGGCCTGCCGTTCATGAAGTATGGTTGTGTCTTCAGTGCGCACCGCCGGATGAACGACATGCTAGGACACGCTATCCCTGATTTATGCCGCTTTAGCTTAGATGAGTCTCCATCGTGTGGAACCGGACTAGAAAGCTGCCTGATACATCTCCGCCGTATCTATAATTTTTGATTGTTTCATGCAAATATTATACAACTTTCACATATTTTTGCCACCTTTTTATGTGATTTATTGGACTAACCTATTGATCTAGTGCCCAATGCCAGTTCCTGTTTTTTGCATGTTTTTTTATCACAGAATATCTATATCAAACGAAGTCCAAATGCAGTAAAATTTCACGGATAATTATTTTGGAATATATTGTGATTTTTTGGGAGTTGGAATCACCGCAAACGGAGGCCCACACAGCCCACAAGACACCAGGGAGCGCCAGAGGCCCCTGTCGCGTGGTGGTGGGTTGTGCCCTCCTCGAACGTCGGTTGGAGCTCTACTTCAGGTGCAAGGAAGCTTATATCCGGAAAAAAATTTGTGTTAAAATCTCAGCGCAATCGGAGTTACTTATCTCCTGGAATATAAGAAACGGTTTTCGGCCAGATCAGGGGAACGCGAAACAGAAGAGAACGGGGAGGGAGATCCAATCTCGGAGGGGCTCCCGCCCCTCCGCCGCCATGGAGACCAAGGTCCAGAGGGGGAACTCTCCTCTCATCTAGGGGGGGGGGGCAAGGAAGAAGAAGGAGGAGGGGGACTCTCTCCCCCTCTCTCTCGATGGCGCCGGAACGAGACCGGGGCTAGGATCGTGACGATGACCTACATCAACAATCTTGCTACCGTCAACACCAAATTTCTCCCTCTCTATGCAGCGGTGTAACATCCCTTCTCTCCACTGTAATCTCTACTTAAACATGGTGCTCAACTCCATATATTATTTCCCAATGATCTATGGTTATCCTATGATGTTTGAGTAGATCCGTTTTGTCCTGGGGTTAATCGTGATCTTGGTTGGTATGATTGTATGTTTTATTTATGGTGTTGTCCTACGGTGCCCTCCATTCTCGCGCAAACATGAGGGGCCCCCGCTGTAGGGTGTTGCAATATGTTCATGATTTGCTTATTGTTAGTGTTGCGGGGCATGACAGCAGCCCAAACGCGGATAAGCGGGTTATGGCGTATGGGAGTAAAGAGGACTTGATACTTAATGCTATGGTTGGGTTTCACAACCTTAATGATCTTTAGTAGTTGCGGATGCTTGCTAGGGGTCCAATCATAAGTGCATATGATCCAAGTAGAGAAAGTATGTTAGCTCATGCCTCTCCCTCATATAAAATTACAAGAATTATTACCGGTACTTGTTATCGATTGCCTAGGGACAAATAACTTTCTTGTTGACACAAACCCTTTTACTAAACACCTAACTTTCATTATCTTACAAAGTACTTCTAGTTTTATTCTTGCAAAGTAGTTCTAGCATCACTCCTACAAACTAGTTTCATACTTGTTTCCGATAAATCAAACGTCAAGTGTGCGTGGAGTTGTACAACTTGACGGAATATTTGTTCTGCCTTTAGTTCCTCGTTGGGTTCGACACTCTTATTTATCGAAGAAGGCTACAAACGATCCCCTATACTTGTGGGTTATCAAGACCTTTTTATGGCGCCGTTGCCAGGGAGCAATAGCGTGGGGTGAATATTCTCGTGTGTGCTTGTTTTCTTTATCAGTAAGTAGTTTTTGTTTCCTGTTCTAAGTTGTTCTCTATCTTTAGGGCGTGTTCGGTAACGTCCCAGTTTCCCTAACTCCGCAACTCCTCAACCCAACTCCTTAGCTGAGCTTCTAATTGTAAAACCGAGAGTCAAGAATCGTTCGCCAGCATCTGACTCCGGATCTTGGCGCTCGCTTGGGGCTGCCAGCCCATTAAACATTGAAGTGGCCCGCTCGGGACGCAAATCAGAGAGGCCTGGGCTAGGCCCAGTCAGAAGGGGTGATCTGGAGGAGAGAATAATGCATCGAGCGAACCGGTACGCTGCCTCAAATCACTTGGCGGTGGCATCCTCACGTAATATTGCCGAACTCCAGCTTCCCCTTTTTTCGGATCTTGGAAATCCCAGCTCCCTCGACTCCTCATTTTTTGCACTAGACGTCTGGCCAGCTCCTGAATCGCAGCTCCTAGAGTTAAGCCGTTCGGTGCAGCTCCAACCACGGAGTTGGAGGAGCCAGGAGCTGGAGCACTCTCGAACAGGCCCTTAGTTATGGATATGGAACACGAAACACCAAAAAAATTAGTGGTACTTGCTACTCATGGAGATGGGGAACCTCCTAAAACCCTCTATGCTCGTTATGTGAAAAATATTATGCACTACTTTGATATTCCTGAGAAAACCCCATTCAACATGATAATGGGAGTAATGTTGGATCAACGTGAATACTTTAGGGATTATCGGTTGATACAAAAAGGGAAACTATTATGGGATCAAATTCATATGCTGCATTGGTATGCTTGGAATTTATGCCAGAGATATGATTATACTTGTTGCTCTAGGATGAACGCTCCACATCTTTCCTTTTCATGGGAATTTAATGATAATGAAACCTTGGCTTCTTATGCTAATGGTATATATGATTACTATGATGTGGAAAGAATAGAAGAATTTGTTGTTTTTAAGGGTGCTTATGAAATTGAATCTTTGTTTGAAAAGTATGAAGCTTATAATGATGATGTTTATAGACCTGAAAATTTTGCCATCCTTAAATATTGCTATGATAATTATAAATATAATATATAATTCCGATATTGATGAATTTATAGAGAAAATTTCCGATGTCCAAGAAGAGACTAATATTTTGCAGGAGTCTATGGAAAAAAGAAATTGACGAAACTGTGAGCTCATTGGATGAAAAAGATGATGAGGAGAGCGAAGAACAAAAGGAGGAAGAGTGGATTAGCTACCTGTGCCCACCTTCTAATGAGAGTAACTCTTCAACTCATACATTATTTAATTTCCCTTCGTTCTTACCGAAGGATGAATGCTATGATAATTGCTATGATCCTATTGATTCATTTGAAATATCCCTTTTTGATGATGCTTGCTATGCTTGTGGCCAAGATGCCAATATGAATGATGCTTACGGAGACGAACTTGCTATTGTTCCTTATGTTAAACAAGAAATTTTTTCTATTGCACACACACATGATAGCCCCATTATCTTTTTGGATTCTCCCAACTACACAATATCGAAGAAGTTTGCACTTATTAAGGATTACATTGATGGGTTGCGTTCTATCAGTACAAATGATAATTTTGATGAATATAATATGCATGTGCTTGCTGCTCCTACTTGCAGTTATTATGATAGAGGAACTACATCTCCTCCTCTTTATGTTTCCAACATGATAAAATTGCAAGAAACTTCTTATGCTATGCATTGGCCTTTACTTGATGTGCATGAATTATTCTTGTATGACATGCCGATGCATAGGAAGAGAGTTAGACTTCGTCATTACTTGATATATGTTTCTTTGTGCTCACTAGTAAATGCCAAATCATTGTTAATTAAAATTGGCTTTGATATACCTTGGGATCCAGGTGGATCCATTACTTGAGCACTTTATGCCTAGCTTAATGGCTTTAAGGAAAGCGCTGCAAGGGAGACAACCCAGAAGTTTTAGAGAGTCATTTATTTCTATTGAGTGATTTTATAAAGTTTAAAAACCAAAAAAATATAGAGGGGAACTTAAAACTTCACAAAAATTAAAAGCGAAAGTGAGAAAGACGAGCATTGTGAAAGTGGGGGACATCCTTGAACTTTGTTCATGCTCATGGAAACTTTGTGAATCTTAATTGCAGAAAATTTTAAACAAAAATAATTATCCCCTTGTACAATTCCATTGTATTATAAAAATAATGTGCCAAGATTTGCCTTTAGGATGTTTAAATTGCTTGTTGGTTTGTGCGGTGCAAAACAGAAACTTTGGCTGTAGTGCGCGATTTTACGTTTTTTTACTGGAAGTCCAAACGGTTCTGAAACATTTTGCACTGTCTTGCTATACAAAACGTTTATTTTTCCTAATTTTTCAGAATTTTTTGAGTTGCAGAAGTATGGTGGATGTTCAAATCTTTACAGACTGTCCTGTTTTCACAGATTATTGTTATAGCTTCATTATTTGCATGGGATAATTGATTTGATGCCCCTAGTTGGGTGATACGTCTCCAACGTATCTATAATTTTTTATTTCTTCATGCTATATTATATTCTGTTTTGGATGATTAATGGGCTTTGTTATACACTTTTATATTATTTTTGGGACTAGCCTATTAACCGGAGGCCCAGCCCAAATTGCTGTTTTTTTGCCTATTTCAGAGTTTCGCAGAAAAAGAATATCAAACGGAGTCCAAGCGGAATGGAACCTTCGGGAACGTGATTTTCGGAACAAACATGGTCCAGAGGACTTGGAGTCTACGTCAATAAATCAACCAGGAGAGCACGAGGCAGGGGGCACGCCTACCCCCCTGGGCGCGCCCTCCACCCTCGCGGGGCCCACGTTGCTCCACTGACGTACTTCTTTCTCCTATATATACCTACGTACCCCCAAACCAACAGAAGCATCCACGAAAACCTAATTCCACCGCCGCAACCTTCTGTACCCGTGAGATCCCATCTTGGGGCCTTGTCGTGGTTTTGTCATGGCAGATGTCCACATGAAAGGACTTAGTCATGGAGCCATCACTACGGGTTATCTTAAAGGGGTTAAAGCGGACAAGGGACGCAAGAGAGTTTATACTAGTTCGGCCCCTTACGATGAAGGTAAAAGCCTACGTCTAGTTGTGATGGAATTGATGGGGTTTCGATGACCAGGGAGCCAATATGCTTCGCCTAAATCTTGAGTTGTTGTCTGTTGTTCTGAACCGCTGCCGGGTCGTCCCCTTATATACATGGGTTGACGCCCGTCGGTTTACAGAGTCCCGAGGCCGGCTCATAAACGTGTCCGGCTCGGTCTCCGCTCTTTCTACCTTACAATGCAAGTTACATATCAATGTCGGTTTTACAGCTACATGTGCCTTAAACCGGTTCGGGCCTTGGGCCTCTACTCGGCGTCACCGTGCATCTTCATGGGCTTCAAGTTAATCCGGCCTCTCTGGCGGTTTACGCCCAAAGAGTAATATCCCCAACATTAGGCCCCAGACTGATTTGAACTGGTTCATGTAAGTCCTCAAGAAAACTTCGTCTTCAACATTTTCACATAATTTTGTAAACCGCCGTGACGTCATCTTCCCAAATTGTGGTAAACCATCGTGATGTCATTTGTTAAACTGTGCATGACACATCTTCATTAATGAGTCTCCGACAATCGAGGCAACAACTCTGCTTTCGAAATTTTTGGCTCCTCGATTTTCGCGTCTGACACTTATCCCTTGCCTTTATAAATAGGGCCGAGGGGTCATTTTCACCTTTCCCCCTCGTGCATCTTCGCGTCGTTGTCTTCCTTGTGCCGCTCAACCCTTGGAGCTCCACCACCACCGTCGACCCTCGCCTCTACCTCGACTCTGGCCGCTGCGTCACCCTGAACGCACCAGAAAACTGCGGCGCCTCTCCGCTTCTTCATCAGCACATGTAAGCTTTCTGCTCTTTCCGCCATAGATCTATTCTAGGGTTTCGGTGTTCATCAGTGTCCCTTGCCTGCATAATAGGGTTTTGATCCAGACCTTGAAAGTTATCCTGTTCAACGATAACCGTAGCTCCTTTTTCCCATCTAATGCGCCTTGCTAAGATAAAAGATCCCATCTGAACCTTCCTCCATTGTTTCGGCACCACTCCTTAGGTCTGAATATATTTTCCTTTTCTGATATGCCGCAGATCGAAAATGGTAATACCAACTTGTGAAATTTGTTTTCCTTCACTTATACATATGCAGTCTTTACTCTTCAATGTTTTAGACTAGGCGGTTTAACTTTGTAGAAAAAATGACAACCCGGTATATACCATTAGTCCCCTTGTTGAACCGCCAATGTATTTCCACTTATCACCTCCACTGGTGTGTTGTTCACTGTTAAACTCCGGTTTGTAAATAGCTGACTCCGGTTTAGCAATATACTTACATCTTATATCACTGTATAGTTGTCCAATGTAAATCTTAAACCGGAAATCATTATATTGTAGATCTTCATTGCCATGGCCAAACAACTGTATGAATGCAATTGGGTCCCTTCTCGAGTAACAGAGGAACAATTAGACAATCTTGTCAAAACTGGCGCTTTAAGCAAGAAAAATGTCATTCACTGGAGCGTCCCTGGCCCGGAATGTCCTCCTACTCCCAAAGACGGAGAAGTTGTTGTTTTTGCTGATCACCTAAGCTGGGGTTTCAACCCTCCTGGTTCAAAATTCTTCCGGGATGTACTGGCCAACTTTCAGCTGCGCCCACAAGACATCGGCCCTAACTCTGTAACCAACATCTGCCACTTTCAAGTGTTTTGTGAGGTTTACCTACAAGAGGAACCTTCAGTAGAGCTATTAAGGGATTGCTTTCATCTAAACCGCCGCATAGAATTCAAAGATGGGCCTAACACAGAACTGGGCGGGATGGCGATTCAGAAAAGAAAAGAAGTCACCTTTCCTCACGCCAATCTCCACAGTCACCCCAAAGATTGGAACCAGACCTGGTTTTCCTGCAAGGATACGTCTCCAGCTGATGAAAACCCCCTGTCGGGTTACCATCCTGAACATCTGAGCAACACACACCCTTTTCCTCAAAGGCTGACTGCTCAAGAAAGAAGCAAATATGCTCCTCAACTATACAAGCTTAGGGCCTTTATGGCCAACGGTTTGACAGGAGTTGATTTTGCATGCTGCTGGATAAGCTGGAGTGTTTTGCCCTTGAGCCAATGCCCCGGTTTGATGTGTGAGTACACGGGGGAATTGAATGATGCTCAGCGGCACATTCATATTCAGCTTACAGATGACGAAGTCACTGAGGCTGTAAAAAAGATGTTGAATGAACCGGAGGCAACATATGCTCAAACCGGATTACCCCCTTTCTACACCATGAACAAACCGCCAGCTGTAAGAATCATTGAGGGAGTCCCGGATTAGGGGGTGTCCGGATAGCCGAACTATCACCGTTGGCCGGACTCCTGGACTATGAAGATACAAGATTGAAGACTTCGTCCCGTGTCCGGATGGGACTTTCCTTGGCGTGGAAGGCAAGCTTGGCGATACGGATATGTAGATCTCCTACCATTGTAACCGACTACTGTGTAACCCTAACCTATCCGGTGTCTATATAAACCGGAGGGTTTTAGTCCGTGGGACAAACAACAATCATACCATAGGCTAGCTTCTAGGGTTTAGCCTCCTTGATCTCGTGGTAGATCTACTCTTGTACTACCCATATCATCAATATTAATCAAGCAGGAGTAGGGTATTACCTCCATCGAGAGGGCCCGAACCTGGGTAAAAACATCGTGTCCCTTGTCTCCTGTTACCATCCGCCTAGACGCACAGTTCGGGACCCCCTACCCGAGATCCGCCGGTTTTGACACCGACATTGGTGCTTTAATTGAGAGTTCCTCTGTGCCGTCGCCGTCAGGTAGGATGCCTCATCCCGTCCTTAAAGATGATACTATCGCCAAAGGAGCCTTGGCCGCTGGTCAGACTCTTTGGCTGGGTGGTTTTCTTATGACCGCCAGATTCGTATCAAGGCCGACGATGACCTCTCGAGTCATCGAAACCAATCTCCATATTAATTCGGAACTTGCCGAACAGTTAGATCCGATCGAGCTCTCCTCCGTAAACGAGCTCTTGGATCACATCGCCGCCCTGGGAGTCGCCACAGACTACGACCGGATCGGGCCTAAAACCAATCTGAGAGCGATCAACTCTCCCCAGGCTACCCATCATGTTGCTGTGATAGAGGAGCAATGTGGTGATTCTTCTTCTATCTTAAGGACTAGCTACGTCCGGATTCCCGATCCCTCCATGCCGGATTCCCGCAGAGGGACGGATGTCTATCAATCAATGAACTTAAAGTCAGGCGGTGGGTTGGACTCGATGGATAACACTCAGAAATCCAAACTTCCGAAGTTCGGAAACTTCCCGCCCTGAGTCCTAAATTGGGCGGGGTTAGGATCTAGTTCCACCTGCCCACCCAAACATTAGCGATCTCTCTCGAATTCGGCAAGAGCCCGCTGAAACATTACATCATTACTGGGCCAGATTCCTCCTGGTTATGAACAGGATAAAGGACTGCCGAGAGGAGGACGCAATCCCAATTTTCTGCAATAATTGCACGGACAAGGGAATCCTAAACGCCATAAGTCGTCGCGAAATTACACGATTTGCTGACTTGGTGACCATAGTACAAAAGTATTGTGCGATGGAGAGCGCCTGGAAAACCGAAAGTAAATTTTGGGATAATCCGGCCCCTAATACATCCCTAGTCCGAAATAAAAGGGTGCATCATCATCAAGCACCTGGGCTAAATACCAAAAAACCAAAACCCCCTAAAGGGTACGGAACCGTACTGGAGGGTTGGCTAAACGGACCTGCAAAATTCACGATGAGGGCGCCACTCCAACTCATAGCCTTCGAGCATGTTGGATACTACGGCAGGTGGCCAAAAGTGGCGAAGAGCTTCTAGCTTCAGAATCCCAGCCCAGCAACACCAGTACGGTGTTAACAGTCTTCAAGACTTTCGCATCAAATAACATGCGAAAACGGACTCCAACAACGCAGCCGAATACGAGGCCCTTCTGCACGTCCTCCGGATGGCAGTCTACATGGGCATTAAACGCCTAGAGGTGCGCGGGGATTCGAACCTCGCGATATCTCAAATAAACAGAGACTTTGAAGCCAAAGATCCATAAATGGCAGCATACCGCAATGCGGTCCTAAAAATGTCAGCACGGTTCGAAGGGCTCGAATTTCATCATATAGCCCGGGACAACAACCAGGCGGCGGATATATTGGCACGCATCGGTGCAAAACGCGCGCGCCCCGCCCAACATCTTCTCGAACGGCTGTTCAAGCCATCCGTACTTATGGGAAGGGAGTCCGCAATAACAATCCGGACCCAAACAAGACCGCTCGACGTTGAACACTCGACACAACCGGAGGCTCGCCTCGAGATAACACCTCCGCTCACGAAATAATGGCGGTTATCACCCCGTGGACGGAACCATTCCTAGCCTACCTAACTAGGCAGGAACTCCCCGAAGACCAAAATGAGGCTCGCTGCATAGTACGGAGATCTAAAGCCTATAAAGTCCATGAGGGGGAGCTTTATAAGAAAAGCACTACCGCAGTCCTTCAAAGGTGTATCTCCGAAGAGGAAGGGCGAAACCTCCTGGCTGAAATTCATGCCGGACTGGGTGGGCACCACGCCGCAGCCCGGGCCCTTGTAGGCAAGGCCTTCCAGACAGGATTTTCTTGGCGCCGGCCGGGCAGATCATGAGAACTTAGTCCAACGATGCGTCGGTTGCCGCCTTTTTGCTAACCAAAGCCACATGCCACCCACCGCCCTTAAAACTATACCCATCACCTGGCCGTTCATGGGTCCGGGGCTTGACATGGTTGGACCCCTTAAGGGAGGAACCCACAAGCAAAAATACCTATTGGTCATGGTCGATAAATTCACCAAATGGATAGAGGCCAAGCACATTAAAACGGCTGAATCCGGACCGGTGATAGACTTCATATCGGGGGTAGTGCACCGTTACGGTGTCCCCCACAGTATCATCCCTGATAACGCCACCAACTTCACGGCCGATGAGGTCAAATTATGGTGCAAAAACATGGGCTTCAAGCTCGATTACGCCTCAGTCTATCACCCTCAAACCAACGGCCAAGTCGAACGAGCAAATAGTCTAATCATGAGCGGCATTAAACCCAGACTAGTGCGGTCCCTCAAGGAATCTAACACGACCGGGTTGAGGAGCTCGACCAGACTACGGGGGCTGCGGACCACGCCGAATCGTACTACCTGATTCACACCATTCTTTATGGTGTACGGCGCAGAGGCAGTCTTGCCCTGCGACATAATACATGACTCACCTCGCATGCGCATGTATGAAGAAAGAGAAGTCGAGCTCAATCGGCAGGATAGTTTGGACGCATTGGAGGAGGAGCGCGACGTGGCAAAAGCTCGTTCCGCATTCTATCAACAGCAGGCTCGAAGATATGAAAGCAGGGAAGTACGGGCCAAAGCTTATAACGTTGGCGAACTAGTTCTACGCCTGCTGGACAAGAAAAAGGACAAACTCAAGCCCAAATGGGAAGGTCCCTTCATCATCGACCAGGTCCTGACCGGCGGAGCATACCGTCTACGAAACGCATCGGATAACCGACTCGAGCCGAACCCATGGAACGCAGCCCGTCTACGAAGATTCTACGCCTAAGCGTTGGACTCCAAGTTCGTCTCCTTCCTCCGTCCACATTTTCTATTTTTGCCGTCTTTTATTTCTCTCCTTCCTCCTCCTTCTTCTTGAAGCCTCTAGAGGCTCGTTTGCGCTTTTTTCAAGACACTTGACGCGTGTCCGCGCTCATTATACTCTGGGGCTTCTTTAACGAAGCTTATTTATACGGGCTTCATGCCCAACACATGCGTTAAACTTCCGCATGTACCTTTTATTCACCATTATATGCATCGATATGACTTAAGTTTTGGCCAAGCTGGGTTGTGCGGCTCCTGTGCTTACCCCTACGTTCCCGATTGTTCGGCTAGGTGGTAAAGGAGCACCTCTACGATTATTCTTGCCGGGTCAATGGGATGTGTACCTCGGTGGGTGAAGCCGAAAGCTAGTGTTCTTAAGGGAATATTTGGTCGGTGAACTGAAAGATGATTTTAATTATTTACCCATCTGCCCCGGATGATTTTCTGCTTTCATAGCAGCTTTGACATGCACTTTAGGGCATGCATCCCAGCGAAAGGAACCCCTAACGGAACTATTCTCCCTGGAAGATGTTTCTTACTACCCATGTAATATAACATAACTTTTGGGCACTTGTCTGATACAGCAACAATGACCCCTATGCCTTGTCTCCATGCATACCCCGGTTCTTATATAACCACGAAGGTATTCGAACACACTCTGGACTATTGGGTCCTGAGGTCGAAGCGAAAAAGTCCGCTATGACAACCGATCTACAATCCGGCTAGAAGACATTTTTTCATGTCATATTTTTACATAATCAACTCGACTCATTGTATTCCTCCTCAATGCCATCTAATAGGCTATCTAATTTACAATCTTGCTGGGAATACTTGGTGGCCAATTCTACTGGGCCGTACACTAAGCTTACAGGGATCTCCATCCCATCAGGCCCCACAGGTCCGACCTCGGCCATGTGGTTTGGGTCAGCCTTCGTGTACCGTGTCTTTACCATGGCCCAGGCCTCCCTGGCGCCTTGACGGCAGGCCGATATCTTCCATAGACGGAAGCGCCGCCGTGCTCCTTGAAGCCGCTCTGCCAACTCCCCAATGCCTTCGGGCAGGGAGGCAGATGGCCACAAGGCCTGGCCGACGCCTTTCATCACCTGCCGGACTCGTTCGTGCAGCTGACGCAATTCGGGAAGAAGATCACCCGAAGAATTAGGCATCTCCTCCTCAGGACGACCTGTGAGCAAACCTACATACATGTTTATGTTAGTCGCCTTCCTTGCCAAACTCTTTCAAAGTTCGCTCAAGCACTTACTGAAAATGCCGCGATGAAGCCGCCGAGTCTCCTTACTGGTCAGACAACTAGGCACGAACATCCTTTAGTTCCTCACCCAGCTTGGTGTTGGCGTCTTGGAGGTTATTTTTCTCCTGCCGCACCCTCGTAAGCACGCTCTCGCCGGCCTTTAGCTGGCGCAAGAGTTGTTGCTTGTCCGGATCTAGTTCGGCGCCATCTGCAATGTTTTTGTCAGATTTACACACCCGCCGCACTTCATAAACTATTTATCTTTTGAAGCGTATATTACCAGAGGGGGTCTCTGTGGCTCCCCCTATAGCGGCTAGTGCGGCCTCAAGTTGGGCCTTGCACTCTTCAAGCTCCTGGGACAGTCGGGTACTCTTTTTTGTAAGATCCTCAGATAACAAATGATCCTTAAATCAGTTATTCTAACTATTTTAAGTCTCGGAGACTCTTGGCATATATAAGCATCAAATTTCCTTACCCGTATGTCCTTCACATACTGCTCCGTGGCTCTGGCTAGACCATCTTGAGCGTACGCGGAGGTGCACATCTCCTGAATTGAAGGCATTCAAGGCCTCTTGGGAGAAACATGCGTCCACGAAGAACTGTCCGTGGCGCTGTGATTAAAGGCGCTCACCACCTCGGAGTTGGTGGCGGACAATCTGTCGGCATCCTCTGCCGGAGGAGCATCCGACGTCGCCTCGTGTTCGCCTCCGCTTCCGGACCCGGCTTTGGAGCCTGGCCAGCGGAGGCTCGATTGGTAACCTCTCCGGACTCAGTCCGTCGGGCGCTCTTTTTCCTGAAAAGAGCGTCAGCGTTAGTACGCCTTCCAGGAATCAATCCTAGGAACATGGTGACACGCCATACCGTTGCGGCGGAGTTTCGATCCGGACCGCACTCCTTTTTAGCCTGCGGGGCCGTACTGCCCCTTGTTGGCCACCGCGGGCTCGGCTTCTTGCCTCGAAGGTACCCCCTGCAAAACACCATTGGTATACGGTGATCAAGAAATAAGCACGGATGGGTCATTATCAGAATATTGGGACCTCGGTCTCGATTCGTGTGAAATTTGGAAGTATTCGGGGTAATCGGCGTAATGGCAACCAAAGCATTGTCGATGCTAAGTTGGTGGAACACCCCGTCGATCAACTCCACCTTTATATCCGGATCCTCTTCGGAGGTCGGATCGAGGGACCGTTCTGGATCCTCGGGTTGTGGGGGCGGGCTGTGTATCTTCTCCACAGTCCGGCGCAGTTCCTGCGCAGAAACCATGAAATGAGATATTTAACCACGGGGGATCGGACAGGCCATAAAGATGTTTGCTTACCCAGCTTCGAGGATTATTCGAAGAAAACTCCTTAAGTGGATTGACGCGGAGGAAATCCTCCTCCTCCCCTTTATACATGGCAGACAAGATCTTCACCAGTTCGGCGACCGATCCCGGCCCTTTACGGCCATGGCGGGTGGCATCATCCTCCCCGTTGAAGTCCCACATGGGGTGGCCCCTATATTGGAGCGGCTGCACTCCCCTAATAATGCAGATTGCCATGACTCCAATCATGGTCAATCCGGCATGAGCCAGTAACCTTATTCGGCTCATCGAATAGAGGACATCCCGGTCATTTTCCCTCCAGGGGCTCCGAGGGCGCCAGCTTAGGCGCTTCTTCAGAGGAGCATTGCTGAACTCCGGAAGGCCGATCCGAACAGGGTCCAGCAGCGGGACGTCCTCCATGTAAAACCATTCAGAAGGCCAGTCTTCGGACGCCTTCTTCGGGGTTCCAGATAGGTATCCGGTCCCGGCGATGCGCCATAGCTCGGCTCCGCCCACTTGATATATTGACCCCTCATGAGAACGGGGTACTAGGCAGAATAATCTCTTCCACAGCCCGAAATGAGCCTCGACGCCCAAGAACAGTTCGCAAAGGGCCACGAAGCCCGCGATGTGCAAGATGGAGGCAGGAGTAAGGTGATGCAACTGGAGGCCGTAGAACTCCAAGAGCCCCCGGAGAAACGTATGAATTGGAAATCCGAGTCCTCTTACTAGATAAGAGATGAAGCATACCCGCTCTCCTTTAGAGGGATCGGGGACACTCTCCACTTGCTTACCGCCCTTGTAGGTGGCAAGTCCGGCTCAAACCGGAACCATGAAGGCCGGGGGAAGAAATACCTTGGTTTGGAGTATAACTAGCTCGCTATGCGGGACTGAGCATCTCTCCCAATTTCCAGGCTGAGGGCTGGGAGCGCGAGAGGAGGAGCCGCGTCAACTGTCCATGATGGAATGGGCTTTGGTCAGAGGCGCTCCGATGAAAGCTCACCAAGGGGGGTTGGTGTGACTCAGATCTAGATCCTCGTCCCTTTTATAGGCAGCTCATTTGCGCAGCTACAGGGGTAAGTGTAAAAATACCCTGGCTTTTCGCATTCATTCAAACACGTGGAAGATGGCCATTATTGAGCGTAGAAGCCAAGGAGCGTAGCATTTATCAGAAGCCGGACACTATTCGACAAATATATGGAATTTGGAGAAGAACCCACCTCGCAATGCCGAAGACAATCAACGCGCCGGACTCATAGTCATTGAAGCCTGGTTCGGGGGCTAGTGAGGGAGTCCCGGATTAGGGGGTGTCCGGATAGCCGAACTATCACCGTTGGCCGGACTCCTGGACTATGAAGATACAAGATTGAAGACTTCGTCCCGTGTCCGGATGGGACTTTCCTTGGCGTGGAAGGCAAGCTTCGCGATACGGATATGTAGATCTCCTACCATTGTAACCGACTTGTAACCCTAACCTATCCGGTGTCTATATAAACCGGAGGGTTTTAGTCCGTAGGACGTACAACAATCATACCATAGGCTAGCTTTTAGGGTTTAGCCTCCTTGATCTCGTGGTAGATCTACTCTTGTACTACCCATATCATCAATATTAATCAAGCAGGAGTAGGGTATTACCTCCATCGAGAGGGCCCGAACCTGGGTAAAAACATCGTGTCCCTTGTCTCCTGTTACCATCCGCCTAGACGCACAGTTCGGGACCCCCTACCCGAGATCCGCCGGTTTTGACACCGACAATCATACTATCTGTTTTATCTGAATTTGCTTCTGTCCCAATATGTTCTGAAAATGTGATGACTTTTTGGCAGGACAATGATCCGTTCTGGAACAAGAAACCTCCGCAAGACAAACCGGTGAAGCCAACCCGCCAAAAGACCAAAGCTGTGAAAAGACCTGCTAATCGAAATAGAACCACTGCATCCTCCGATCCACCGGTTGATGATGATGTGGGTAACTCGGATTTTGAGGTAGAACTTGACTCACTTGGTTCATTTTTCATACGCCTTATTGATGATGATTATTGCCAGGATGACACTGAAGTCAGTCACGCCCGATCTTGTAGGTAATCGTTCTTTCCTCCGATTCAAACCCTTTGCCTTCACTAAAAACCCGTCGAGCAAACCGGAAAGTTAAATTTTCACATCCTCTTGCTTATTTGGATCCAAAATTTCTTGTGAAGACACAACGGCACGAAGCTCGCCGCACAACCCGGCATAGCGGCCAAGTAGTTACCTCCGCCGGTTTACCGAACAGTCCGGTTCGGAAACACCGATCAAAGGTCTCTAATTCCCTTGACATGTCATGCCCCAAAGTAGGTTGTTTTCGTCAACCTCTTAATCCGTCTGATTCCAATTATCAGGGTACCTCTCATTCATCCTCTGGCGAGTCGTCAGCCACCAAACTTCCACCTCTCAAAACGGTTATTGGGTAAGTTGTTTACTTGCCTTTATTCCTGATATGCATTTTATACGCTATACTGACCCTCATGTTTTACTGTCAGCGCTAAGCCCAGACCAAGCAAGAAAGCTTGCTTGAACAAACCAATAGAAGAAGATACAGCTGCCGAACCGGAGAAAACTCCAGATCCTGTAGAAGCCAACCTTGATGATGTGCTGAATGATCCACCGCCTCAAGACTATGACTTTGTTATTGAACCGGCAGAAATTGACACCACAGGACATGCTGATGAACCGGCCAGTCCTCTCCGGACTGACAAACCGGCAAGTCCAGCAAAGAATATCAACAAACCAGCGACCCCAGTACAAGCTGCTGCGGAGAAGGATGATGATGTTCTGATTACTGGCGTTGGCTATACAGATCCAGGGAATCCTGTCGTTTTGTCGAAGCATACCGCCAAGGAGGAATTTTCTGCAATTGGCAAAGGCAAATGGAATGCCGACTGTCCACCTACACCCATCTGAACGCTCAAGACCTTCATTCCGACTCTCTGAATCATCTGTTCACAAGCCGTGACTATGAAGCCGGTCTGGTCAACAGAATTCGGCCAAGATGATCTCCGGATCATAAACCGGGAGGTACACCCATTGGCTTGTCAACTAGTCGAAGAAGCGAACTTGTCATACTATCAAGCAAACTATGATGACAAGAACAAGCGGGTTGCTGCACCAATCCCCGAAGCTCAGAATCTCATCCCGCCAATCAGTAAGCACACTTACGCCCCTGACATTGAACCGTTGATGCTGATAAGTGATGAAGCTGTTTTCCAAGCCCTAACTGGGATCGACTGGGCAACTGTTGATTTCCAGCCACTGGGTAGAGAAGAAGAAGTTGAACCGACGCGAGATGACCCGCAACAGTCAGGCCAAGCTGGTGACCAATCATGAACCAGAGGCCGGTTTAGTCTTCTACATGCTGCGACATGTATTTTGAGAAAACAATGATCTGTTGAGCCTTTGAAAGCCTTGTAATAGGCTTAGTGAAAATATTTGTTCTGATATGCCTTCGCGCATACTTATCTACAATTGACACCGGCTTGATTCGTCATACATAAGATATGATCTACATATTCATTTGTCCAAGCTGTTTCTGCAGACAAGAAGCTTAAAGTACCCTGGCGGTTTACCGTCGGGCGGGTCATGATACCCATACATATATATATATATATATATATATATATATATATATATATATATATATATAAAAAAAGGTGATAACTTAGGTTGTAACATAACCAAAATGGAAATATATAATACCTGCAACTGTTATGCATGATGTTGGCTGGCCAACCTTGTAGCGGGGCTTATAACCCAAATCTTTTTAGGAGAAAACCACTCCTGTTGATATAAGGTCGGTTTACACCGTTTTGGGTTATGATAAACACCGGTTTACTCCTTAATAAAATTTTAATTGAAAATTAGACCGGGCGAATAGCCTCCGGACTATGATTTGATCGTATACCGTCACAGTCGGACCGGGTTGTTTTAACGTCGGTCTAAAAAGCAACAAAAAGTCGTTATCAAAAGAAGAAAATAGAACCCAAACAAAGGCAAATAAAAACCATTGTAGGCGAGGCTTTGAGCCGATCAAGAGGTGTAACCATGTTTTGGACACGACCAAGCCCCCAAGAAGGCATAGCTATGGTTCGGGTTCGATCAGGCCCCCAAATGATGATGTGGCATTACGCCGATCAAGAGGTGTAGCTATGGTTCGGGTTCGACCAAATCCCCCAAGTGATGTTGTGGCATTGCGCCGATCAAGAGGCGTAGCTATGGTTCGGATACGACCAAGCCCCCAAGTGATGCTGTGGCATTGCACCGATAAAGAGGCGTAGCTATGGTTCGGATACGACCAAGCCCCCAAGTGATGCTGTGGCATTGCACCGATAAAGAGGCGTAGCTATGGTTCGGATACGACCAAGCCCCCAAGTGATGCTATGGCATTACGCCTATAAAAAGGTGTAGCTATGGTTCGGATACGACCAAGCCCCCAAGTGATATAATATAAAGCCTTTGAGAGGCCAAAACCAAGGGTAAACCGGACGCCCGCTTTAGCAATGTAAACTCCATGTAACCACACATGATGTAAGAAAACAACAGATACCCCGCTTTAGCTGAGGTTCCGGTTTATTATATTGACCATAATATATACATAGGCATAATATGTACATAAGCAGAGCCTATAGATCAAGTATAGTAAGGCCGAAGATGAGCAATATTCCATGGCCGGCTGGTCTCCTCCTCCGATTTACGTGAGTCTTTGTGCTCTCGAACATCGATTAGGTAGTATGACCTGTTGTGTAGATTCTTGCTGACCACAAAAGGTCCTTCCCAAGGTGGGGATAACTTATGCATATCCGTCTGATCCTGGATGAGCCGAAGCACCAAGTCTCCTTCTTGAAAGGTTCTGGTTCTAACCTGGCGGCTATGATAGCGACATAGATCTTGCTGATAAATCACCGGACGGGCGGCCGCTATGTCACGCTCTTCATCCAACAGGTCGAGAGCTTCTTGCCGTGCCTTCTTGTTGTCAGCTTCAACATATGCCGCTACACGAGGTGAATCATGACGGATGTCACTAGGAAGAACCGCCTCTGCTCCATAAACCATGAAGAACAGCGTGTATCCTGTCAATCTGTTGGGTGTGGTGTTGATGCTCCATAACACTGAAGGTAGCTCCTCAACCCAACAACCCGGCGTCCGCTGCAAAGGAACCATAAGCTGAGGTTTGATGCCTCTCAAAATTTCTTGATTGGCCCTCTCCGCTTGACCATTGGACTGTGGGTGAGCCACTGATGATACATCAAGCCGTATGTGCTCACGTTGACAGAACTCCTTCATGGCACCCTTTGAAAGATTGGTACCATTGTCAGTGATAATGCTATGTGGAAAGCCAAACCGGAAAATCACCTTTTTGATGAATTGAACCACTATGGCCGCATCACACTTGCTAACCGGTTCTTCCTCTACCCACTTTGTGAACTTGTCAACAGCCACCAAAAGGTGGGTCTTCTTGTCTTTGGACCTCTTGAAAGGCCCAACCATATCCAGCCCCCAGATCGCAAACGATCAAGTAATTGGAATCATCCTCAACTCTTGAGCCGGTACATGAGCACGCCTTGAGAACTTCTGACAGCCATCACATCTTTTGACCAGATCGTTAGCATCAGCATGAGCGGTTAACCAATAGAAACCGTGACGAAATGCCTTAGCCACCAAAGATTTTGAACCGGCGTGGTGACCACAATCTCCTTCGTGGATCTCGCGTAAAATTTCACAGCCTTCTTCAGGAGATACACAGTGTTGAAACGCCCCTGTCACACTGCAATGTGGCAGCTCTCCATTGATAATAGTCATAGACTTGGACCACTGGATTATCTGCCTGGCCAACGTCTCATCCTCTGGTAACTCGCCCCGGTTCATATATGCAAGATAAGGAACCGTTCAATCCAGGATAACATGAAGAGCCGCCACCAACTGAGCTTCCGGATCAGGAACAGCCAAATCCTCTTCACCAGGGAGCTTGACGGACGGGTTATGCAGAACATCCAAGAAGACATTAGGCGGAACCGGTTTACGTTGAGAACCCACGCGGCTTAAAGCGTCCGCCGCTTCGTTCTTGCGCCGGTCCACATGATCCACCTGATAACCTTTAAAGTGACCTGCAACAATGTCCACCTCACGACGATATGCTACCATGAGTGGGTCCTTGGAATCCCAAGTGCCAGACACCTGTTGAGCCACCAGGTCCGAGTCACCGAAGCACTTAACTCGGCTTAGGTTCATCTCCTTAGCCATCCGAAGACCATGGAGTAAAGCTTCATACTCAGCTGCATTGTTAGTGCAAGGGAACATTAAATGGAGAACATAACAAAACTTGTCACCTCGTGGGGAAGTTAATACGACTTCAGCCCCCGAGCCCTCCAATTGCCTGGACCCATCAAAGTGAATAGTCGAATAGGTGTGATCCGGCTTCTCTTCAGGCGCTTGTAGTTCTGCCTAGCCGTTGATGAAATCCACAAGTGCTTGAGACTTGATTGCCGTTCGGGGTATATACTTCAACCCGTGAGGCCCGAGCTCTATGGCCCACTTGGCAACCCGGCCAGTTGCTTCCCTGTTCTTGATTATATCCCCAAAGGGGCAGAGCTGACCACTGTGATGGGATGAACTTGGAAATACTGTTTTAGCTTCCGGTTTGCTCGACGGGTTACTGGTCCCCGCATCTGGGGTGTTAAAGAGGTTCCTAGCATCATAAACCGGAGGCAGGCGAGACCGGTGCCTTCTGTTTAGGACTTCGTGCGATGCATTCTAATCCAGCATAAGCCGGTAAGCCTGCGCATCTAAAGCGGCCCGCTCCGCGGCCATCCTGGCATCCTCAGCTGCCAAATCGGCCTTGGCCTGAGTAATCTGATCCCTTACTTTCGCAATTTCCGCATTGTGCGCACCTTGATCCGCCGGGTTAGCTTCCGCCATCAGCGTTGCCAACGCATCAAATAAATCAGATAAAACCTGAGCCGGCGGCCGCACAAGGCCTCCTGCCCCGGCTGCCGACACCGCCACTGATCCGGAGATCATCGCTGGTGTCGTCGTAGAGTGGAGCACCGACTGTGTACCGGCCATGAAGATTCCAACCCGGTTTGGCAGATCAAAGGGGTCCGGAATACTGTCGCCATCGGAACAACCTCCAATCCGGCCATCTTGTAGTTGGTATAACGATTCGGTCTCTCCGGTGGATGACTCATCGCCGGAATAAACGACGATCTCACCACCAGATTCTGATATGTCCTCGTATTCCCCTCCATGGATGACTCCCACGAAGGCACGCTTCATGGCAGGCTTGACCCGGGCAGATCGCGCACGCTGAGCCGTTTCGACGAGGTCGGTGCAGATGTCCAGCTCAGGGCCCGGCCCGCCAATCTTGCCAATGAAAACGTGTACGCCACCAAACGGGACCAGGGGTACCCGTACTCGATTGAGCCGGCCTTGGGGCCCCACCCTGCATCATCGATGTAGAGCTTGCCGCGATGAATTTTTGTCATCCGGCCCACAGCGTAGCCCTTGAGTCCTTCGAAGCTGCCCTCCAAGAACTTGAAACCATCGTGCGATAGCCCCACGGTGGGCACCAAATGTCGTGGTTTTGTCACGGGAGATGTCCTCATGAAAGGACTTAGTCATGGAGCCATCGCTACGGGTTAGCTTAAAGGGGTTAAAGCGGACAAGGGATGCAAGAGAGTTTATACTAGTTCGGCCCCTTACGATGAAGGTACAAGCCTACGTCTAGTTGTGATGGAATTGATGGGGTTTCGATGACCAGGGAGCCAATATGCTTCGCCTAAATCTCGAGTTGTTGTCTGTTGTTCTGAACCGCCGCCGGGTCGTCCCCTTATATACATGGGTTGACGCCCGTCGGTTTACAGAGTCCCGAGGCCGGCTCATAAACGTGTCCGGCTCGGTCTCCGCTCTTTCTACCTTACAATGCAAGTTACATATCAATGTCGGTTTACAGCTACATGCCTTAAACCGGTTCTGGGCCTTGGGCCTCTACTCAGCGTCACCGTCTGTCTTCATGGGCTTCAAGTTAATCCGGCCTCTCCTGGCCGGTTTACGCCCAGTAGTAATATCCCCAACAGGCCTTTTCCGGCATCCTGCCGGAGGGGGCATTGATCACTGAGGGCTTCTACATCAACACCATAGCCTCTCCGATGATGTGTGAGTAGTTTACCTCAGACCTTCGGGTCCATAGTTATTAGCTAGATGTCTGCATCTCTCTCTTTGGATCTCAATACAAAGTTCTCCACGATTCTCGTGGAGATCTATTCGATGTAATCTTCTTTTGCGGTGTGTTTGTTGAGACCGATGAATTGTGGGTTTATGATCAAGTTTATCTATGAACAATATTTGAATCTTCTCTGAATTCTTTTATGTATGATTGGTTATCTTTGCAAGTCTCTTGAATTATCAATTTGGTTTGGCCTACTAGATTGATCTTTCTTGCAATGGGAGAAGTGCTTAGCTTTGGGTTCAATCTTGCGGTGTCCTTTCCCAGTGACAGCAGGGGCAGCATGGCACGTATTGTATTGTTGCCATCGAGGATAACAATACGAGGTTTATATCATATTGAATGAGTTTATCCCTCTACATCATGCCATCTTACTTAAAGCATTACTCTGTTCTTTTGAACTTAATACTCTAGATGCATGTTGGATAGCGGTCAATGTGTGGAGTAATAGTAGTAGATGCAGGCAGGAGTCGGTCTACTTGTCACGGACATGATGCCTATATACATGATGATACCTAGATATTCTAATAACTATCCTCAATTCTATCAATTGCTCAACAGTAATTCGTTCACCCATCGTAATACTTATGCTCTTGAGAGAAGCCACTAGTGAAACCTATGGCCCCCGGGTCTATTTTCCATCACATTAATCTTCCGACACTTAGCTATTTTTATTGCCTTTTATTTTACTTTGCATCTTTATTATAAAAATACCAAAAATATTATCTTATCATATCTATCAGATCTCACTTTAAATGAAAGTGACCGTGAAGGGATTGACACCCCCTTTATTGCGTTAGTTGCGAGGTTTTTATTTGTTTGTGTAGGTGCGAGGGACTTGAGCGTGGCCTCCTACTAGATTGATACCTTGGTTCTCAAAAACTGAGGGAAATACTTACGCTACTTTGCTGCATCACCCTTTCCTCTTCAAGGGAAAACTGACGCAGTGCTCAAGAGGTGGCAAAATGGATTTTTGGCGCCGTTGCCGGGGAGTCTACGCAAAAGTCAACATACCAAGTACCCATCACAAACTCTTATCCCTCGCATTACATTATTTTCCATTTGCCTCTCGTTTTCCTATCCCCCAACTTCACCCTTGCCGTTTTATTCGCCCTCGCCTTACCGTTCGCCTCTTTTTCGCTTGCTCCTTGTTTGCTCGTGTGTTGGATCGTTTGCTTGTCACGATGGCTCTACCTAGATTTGGTGATCTTCACCTTAAAAGGTTAGAAGAGATCGAAAGCAACGTTAGGAGTTTTATGACTTTACAATTTGAGCATAATAATTTCTTTAGGAACGAGCTTAAGGAACAAAAAAGCTTTATGGGTTATATGAATAAAGAGCTCGATGATATGTCTAAACAATTTTATGGTTTGAAATCTTAGATTTCTCATCTCAAAAAATTAATAGCTGAAGTTTTGGATAAGCAGGCCACCTTAGTTAATAAGATGGCCGCTAAGCCAGAAACTTTTTATGAGAATAAAGATGAAGATCCAAAGTTATTGATGTGTCTCCTATTAAATCTTTGTTTTCCAATATGAATCTTGATAATGATGGGACTGAATATGAGCCACCTTTACCTAGAAGGCGTCCCAAAAATTCGGAGTTTTTAGATCTTGATGCAAAAATTGGTAAAAGTGGGATTGAAGAGCTCAAAACTCTAGATATTAATGAACCCACTATTTTTGATTTCAAGGAATTTAATTATGAAAATTGTTCTTCCATAGATTGTATTTCCTTGTTGCAATCTGTGCTAAATTCTCCACATGCTTATAGTCAACATAAAGCTTTTACTAAACATATCGTTGATGCTTTGATGCAATCTTATGAAGAAAAACTTGAGTTGGAAGTTTATGTCCCTAGAAAACTTTATGATGAGTGGGAACCTACTATTAAAATTAAAATTAAAGATCATGAATGCTATGCTTTGTGTGATTTGGGTGCTAGTGTTTCCACGATTCCAAAAAATTTGTGTGATTTGCTAGGTTTCCGTGAATTTGATGATTGTTCTTTGAACTTGCATGTTGTGGATTCCACCACTAAGAAACCTATGGGAAGAATTAATGATGTACTTATTGTTGCAAATAGGAACTATGTGCCCGTAGATTTTATTGTTCTTGACATAGATTGCAATCCTTCATGTCCTATTATTCTTGGTAGACCTTTCCTTAGAACGATTGGTGCAATTATTGATATGAAGGAAGGAAATATTAGATTCCAATTTCCGTTAAAGGAAGGCATGGAACACTTTCCTAGAAAGAAAATTAAACTACCATATGAATCTATTATGAGAGCCACTTATGGATTGCCTACCAAAGATGCCAATACCTAGATATATCCTTGCTTTTATACCTAGCTAGGGGCGTTAAACGATATCGCTTGTTGGGAGGAAACCCAATTTTATTTTTAGTTTTTTTTTTTGCTTTTTGCTTCTGTTTAGTAATAAATCAATGATCTAGCCTCTGATTAGATTTTTTATGTTATAATTAGTGTTTATGCCAAGTTAAACCTATAGGATCTTCTTGGATGATAGTTATTTGATCTTGCTGAAAATTCCAGAAACTTTCTGTTCACGAAAACAATTATTAAAAATCACCAGAACGTGATAAAATATTGATTCCAATTGAAGAAGATCAATAAACAAATTTTCTAGGCCTTCCTATTTTGGTAGATGTTTTGGAGTTCCAGAAGTTTCTGTAAGTTACAGATTACTACAGACTGTTCTGTTTTTGACAGATTCTGTTTTTCGTGTGTTGTTTGCTTATTTTGATGAATCTATGGCTAGTAAAATGGTTTATAAACCATAGAGAATTTGGAATACAGTAGGTTTAACACCAATATAAATAAATAATGAGTTCATTACAGTACCTTGAAGTGGTGTTTTGTTTTCTTTCGCTAACGGAGCTCACGAGATTTTTCTGTTAAGTTTTGTGTTGTGAAGTTCTCAAGTTTTGGGTAAAAGATTTGATGGATTATGGAACAAGGAGTGGCAAGAGCCTAATCTTGGATGCCCATGGCACCCCAAGATAATCTAAGAACACCAAAAAGCCAAAGCTTGGGGATGCCCCGGAAGGCATCCCCTCTTTCGTCTACTTCCATCGGTAACTTTACTTGGAGCTATATTTTTATTCACCACATGATACGTGTTTTGCTTGGAGCGTCTTGTATGATTTTAGTCTTTGCTTTTTAGTTTACCATAACCATATTTGATGTACACACCTTTTGAGAGAGACACACATGATTCGGAATTTATTAGAATACTCTATGCGCTTCGCTTATATCTTTTGAGCTATATAGTTTTTGCTCTAGTGCTTCACTTATATCTTTTAGAAACGCAGCGGTGGTTTTGTTTTATAGAAACTATTATTCTCTCATGCTTCACTTATATTATTTTGAGAGTCTTAAACAGCATGGTAATTTGCTTAAATTGGGAAATTAATCCTAATATGCTAAGTATTCAAGACTAGTAAAAACTTGCTTATGAGTGTGTTGAATACTAAGAGAAGTTTGATGCTTGATGATTGTTTTGAGATATGGAGGTAGTGATATTAAAGTTGTTGTCGGGGCGGCTGATCTGGCCCACGAACACCTATGGGACCGGCGGACCGAGCCCCTTTCGGTTCGGCGGGGGGCAGAGGTCGCACGAAGAGCAGATCGAGGCGAAGCACACGAGCGGTTTTACCCAGCTTCGGAGCTCTCCGGAGAGATAACACTCCTACTGCTGCATGTCTGAGTGTATTGAGTTCTTACTCAGGAGCGCTGAGTGCTATAGTACACACAAGCTGCTAACGAGACTGAGCGTGCGTGTTCTCCTTTTTCCCTCTACGTTGCGCATGGGCCTCCTTTTATATGCTAAAGGGGTCTCCGACAGGTGGCAAAAGACAAGGGTAAAAATGGAAAAGGAGTGGTTGGTACAGCTACTTATGCAGGTGTATCATACCTAACCACGACGGCAGGGGACAAAGGCATTAAATGCCCGTCTCGTCACCCTAACGGTGCGAAAGGAAGCGTCGAGGCGCCAACGCTTGCCACGAAGGCAATCTTGTCGTGGCCGCTTGCCACCGTGCTCGGCTGGCGCAGACGGCCTCTTGCCACGCAGCGCGCTGGAAAGGTCAGGCGACACGTTAGTGGATGTTACGGAGCGCAGGTCTGAGTGGCGATGCGCAGCGACAGCGCCTTGCCGCGGTTGTTGTCTTGTCGCGTCCGGAAGTTTGTCGCTCATCGGGCCTTCTCGGCAAGCTCCTCTTGCCGGGGCCTTATCTCTTAGGTGCCTTAGGTGGCCTTCCCGGCAAGCTCCTCTTGCCGGGGCCTTGCCTCCTTGCCTTGAATACTTTGTTCTTGAATGGCTCCAAAGGAACCCCGGAGGACCTTGGCGGTCACCCGGTAAGCCTTGCCGCGGAGGGCTGCAGCTGCCCGTGCACAAATTCGGGATGCTAGGGTACCCCTACTCTAGTACACCGACAGGAGCCCCCGGGCCTGGGCCACACACGGTGCCAAGCGCTGTTGGGCCAGGCCCAAAACAGGGCACGGGCACGCGCAGCCCCCAGCGCAGCCCCCAGCGTAAGTATATGGTTTACTTCCTGCTGTTAGGCGTGCACGGGTGCCCTTTCTTTGCTGATATCTGACTGCTGATTTGTGTAGGAAGCAGAGCAGCCTTACCAGGAGTGCCACAAGCCGCTCGACATGCCTTCGCCCGACTACACCGCCAAGGGAGGATTCCCCGGCAAGGGAGCGTTCTCCGGCAAGGGAGACTTCTCCGGCAAGGGGCAGTTCTCCGGCAGGGGACAGCTCTAGCGATCCCCTGGGGGCGGAGACCATGACTGCAGACCCTAGCACAGGTAATCCTCTTGCTTGAAAACTTTCCTTGTGTTGTTCTTCTTCTGATTCTCTTTTTGAATATTTGCTTGACTTTTCTTCATTTTCCGGCCGTCAGATCCATCCGCCACAGAGCCAATGGAGACCAAGGCCGCCGGCGAGGAGGATGCGCGCGGCAATACGGACGACGCCGCTGCCATCGGAGAAGAAGCTGGCGCCGACGAGCCTGCCGGCGAAGAGGCCGCCAAAGCTGCCGCCGCAGAAACTGGCGAGGGGTCCGGCGATTGCACTGACGGCCCTGAGGCCGCAGGAGCGCCAGGCGCTACGCCGACCGCCGATCCCTCCGCTGCTGCTGCAGCGTCAGGCTCCGAAGAGCCCCAGCCCGGTGCCTATTTGAAGGCCGGCAATGGCGTCTTCATCAAGCTCCCACTTTCTCTTTTTCTTGCCGCTGCTGGTCATGTTATGAGAACAATCTATTAGAGCTGCGACAAGCTATCTTGTAATATAACTCTATTTCGGGTAGCAATTGCTATGTTATTTCCTTTACTTGGTTCCTTCCTTTGTATGTTTTTGCCCTCGCTTTTAGGGAACTTGTCGGTATGAGCACACAGGCCCTGTTGAGTCTGAACGTCGACAGCTTCTTTGGCGGTGCTGCTACCGACAAGAAACCTTGTCGCAACTAGTTGCAGCTCACTTAAGTTGTTGAGCGGACTCGAAACAAAGTAAGGCAATCGCAGCTCACTTAAGTTGTTGAGCAGACTCGAAACAAAGTAAGGCAATCGCAGCTCACTTAAGTTGTTGAGCCGGACTCGAAACAAAGTAAGGGCGCAATCGCAGCTCACTTAAGTTGTTGAGCGGACTCGAAACAAAGTAAGGGCCCAACTAGCTCTGAGAGTTGGTTCCTCCAGCACAGGTTTTCCATACAAAGTACAGTCGTTCAAGGAAGATAACTTAAATTTTTAAAATTGATTGCTCAAACTTTAGCAACTTAGCTTTTACGTAGTTTGCTTCCGGTAAGGCTAGACTTCCTTGAGCGACGCTTGGTCCACACCATTATCTTCTCCTTTCCCCCCGACAAACTTGTGGGCGAGGGAACCTTCCTTTCTTTGAGAAAGAGAAAGAAGAGAAAATAAAGATATGGAGCATTATGGCTCGTTATTGCTTACCGGGTGTAGGTGCTGCACAAAGTGTCACATAACGCATGCAAAATATAGAAGTAGAAAGCATGAAATTGACAAGATGTGCGAAGCACATTAGCTTTACTTATGCACGGGGTCTGCGCCCGGCTTTGTACGAAGGATTACATGCAACATCGGCAAGACTTGTACAAAAGGTGGTTGCCGTAACGGGTTCCGGCAACCGCGCCCTACGGGTAAAACTTACGAAGATGCTCAACGTTCGTGAGTTGCTCACGGAATGCCATCTTCGGTCTCAAAGCGGGCAGCGCCGGAGCCTAGTGACTTCGTTTCACCCGGTAAGGCCTTCCCACTTGGCGTCAACTTGTTGGAATTCTTGGCGGACTGAGCAGCGCGAAGAACAAGGTCGCCTTCCTCGAGACTTCGGCATTAACTGCGGCTATGGTAGCGGCGCAAAGCTTGCTGGGTATCGAGCAGCTCAGACAAAGAGTTTGAAGACGATCCCCTCAAGGAGCGGTAGCGTCATCTTGTCATAACTGCTCTTGCTCAAGCTCATCATAGCGAGCACTCGAGGTGATCCGTATCTGAGTTCCGTGGGGAGAAGCGCATGTGCCCATGCTTTGGAGCTTGCGGCTCGACAACATGGACCAAAGGCACATCTGCTGCTGCGGGAACATCTGCTTCCACGGCGAGAACCTGCGGCTCAGCCGGAGCTTGACGTTCCCCGGCAAACTTGCCGGAGCAAAACTTGTCGGGAGCATCTGCTTCACGGAACAAACCCTAGGGGTTGCCGGAGCAGACTGCTCCTCAGCACTTGCCGGCGGAGCTCGATGGTGCGTCCTCGATGGTAGCGCAGCACTCCGAAGAGGTGCGCTTGCCGGAGTGGGCATCAGAGCTCTACCGGACTTGGAGCGTCTGCTTCAACGGAACAAACCCTAGGGCTTGCCGGAGCAGACTGGTCCTCAGCACTTGTCGGTGGAGCTCGATGGTGCGTCCTCGACGGTAGCGCAGCACTCCGAAGAGGTGCGCTTGCCGGAGTGGGCATCAGAGCTCTACCAGACTTGGTCTTCTTCTTCCATACAGGAGCTTCAGTGACAAGTGGCTTGCAATCTGCTGCATTGCCGCTTCCGGTAGATCTTGTCGGCTGTTGGAGGGTAATCCAGAGCAGTTGAGCTCTCGCCAAAGCTTGCTGGAGTGGTGGGTGGCGATGGCGAGCGGCGAGGAGGCGGGATATGCTCGGACTTCTAACTATGTTAGAAGGAGCGATATCCCGCCCAGCGACCGATGCCTCGCTTCGCGCCAAACATGTTGGCGTGCATGCTGGTCTTGAGCATCCCGAGATCCACCAGCTCGATCTTGGTCCAACGAGCGTATGGCGTTGTGAATACCATGACGCTGTCGGTCCCGCGCCTCCTGAGACGGGCGCGGTGCATGTACGGACGCCGAGGTATGCGCAGCCTTGTCCTTGGACTTGGCAGCACCGTGGGCTCCCCCGTCGACGTCCATTCTTCGCGGCGTCTACCCCACCACCCGTTTGCTCCGGTGGTGGTGGGTTCGACATGACGGAACATCTGCCGCCAAGCCTTCTTCTTCGGTGGCATGTCGATGAAGATGATGAAGATCTAGCTCGTGTGGACGCGGATCAGGTTCACACAATCTCGACGCTTCTACCGGGCGCGCCAAAGATGTCGGGGCGGCTGATCGCCCACGAACACCTATGGGACCGGGCGGACCGAGCCCCTTTCGGTTCGGGGGCGGAGGTCGCGACGAAGAGCAGATCGAGGCGGCACACGAGCGGTTTTACCCAGCTTCGGAGCTCTCCGGAGAGATAACACTCCTACTGCTGCATGTCTGAGTGTATTGAGTTCTTGCTCAGGAGCGCTGAGTGCTACAGTACACACAAGCTGCTAACGAGACTGAGCGTGAGTGTTCTCCTTTTTCCCTCTATGTTGCGCATGGGCCTCCTTTTATATGCTAAAGGGGTCTCCGACAGGTGGCAACGTAGACAAGGGTAAAAATGGAAAAAGAGTGGTTGGTACAGCTACTTGTACAGTGTATCATACCTAACCCTGACGGCAGGGGACAAAGGCATTAAATGCCCGTCTACGTCACCTTAACAGTGCAGAAAGGGAACGTCAGGGGCGCCAACGCTTGCCACGAAGGCAATCTTGTCAGCGGCCGCTTGCCACCGTGCTCACCGTCAAGACGGCCTCTTGCCACGCGCTACCGGAAAGGTTGAGGCGACACGTTAGTGGATGTCTTTGAGCGCAGTACCGAGTGGTGATGCCGCGGCAAGCGCCTTGCCGCGGTTGTTGTCTTGTCGCGTCCGGAAGCTTGTCGCTCACCGGGCCTTCCCGGCAAGCTCCTCTTGCCGGGGTCTTATCTCTTAGGTGCCTTAGGTGGCCTTCCCGGCAAGCTCCTCTTGCCTGGGCCTTGCCTCCTTGGCTTGAATACTTTGTTCTTGAATGGCTCCAAAGGAACCCCGGAGGACCTTGGCGGTCACCCGGTAAGCCTTGCCGCGGAGGGCTGCAGCTGCCCGTGCACAAGTTCGGGATGCTAGGGTACCACTACTCTAGTACACCGACAGTTGTGCTAGTTGAGTAGTTGTGAAATTGATAAATACTTGTGTTGAAGTTTGCAAGTCCCGTAGCATGCACGTATGGTAAACGTTATGTAACAAATTTGAAACATGAGGTGCTCTTTGATTGTCTTCCTTATGAGTGGCGGTCGGGGGCCAGGCGATGGTCTTTTCCTACCAATCTATCCCCCTAGGAGCATGCGCGTAGTGCTTGGTTTTTGATGACTTGTAGATTTTTGTAGTAAGTATGTGAGTTCTTTATGACTAATGTTGAGTCCATGGATTATACGCACTCTTACCCTTCCATCATTGCTAGCCTCTTCGGTACCGTGCATTGCCCTTTCTCACATTGAGAGTTGGTGCAAACTTCACCGGTGCATCCAAACCCCGTGATATGATACGCTCTGTCACACATAAACCTCCTTGTATCTTCCTCAAAACAGCCACCATACCTACCTATTATGGCATTTCCATAGCCATTCCGAGATATATTGCCATGCAACTTTCCACCGTTTCGTTTATCATGACACGTACATCATTGTCATATTGCTTTGCATGATCATGTAGTTGACATCGTATTTGTGGCAAAGCCACCGTTCATAATTTTTCATACATGTCACTCTTGATTCATTGCCTATCCCGGTATACCACCGGAGGCATTCATATAGAGTCATACTTTGTTCTAGTATCGAGTTGTAATCATTGAGTTGTAAATAAATAGAAGTGTGATGATCATCATTCATAGAGCATTGTCCCAATAAAAAAAGAGAAAGGCCAAATAAAAAAAAGGGAGGCCCAAAAAAAGAGAGAGAAAATAAAAAGGGACAATGCTACTATCCTTTTTTTCCACACTTTTGCTTCAAAGTAGCACCATGATTTTCATGATAAAGAGTCTCTTGTTTTGTCACTTTCATATACTAGTGGGAATTTTTCATTATAGAACTTGGCTTGTATATTCCAACAATGGGCTTCCTCAAATGCCCTAGGTCTTCATGAGCAAGCAAGTTGGATGCACACCCACTTAGTTTCTTTTGTTGAACTTTCATGCATTTATAGCTCTAGTGCATCTGTTGCATGGCAATCCCTACTCCTTGCATTAACATCAATCGATGGGCATCTCCATAGCCCGTTGATTAGCTGCGTTGATGTGAGACTTTATCCTTTTTTGTCTTCCTCACATAACCCCCATCATTATATTCTATTCCACCCATAGTGCTATATCCATGGCTCACGCTCATGTATTGCATGAAGGTTGAAATTTTTTGAGATTACTAAAGTATGAAACAATTGCTTGGCTTGTCATCGGGGTTGTGCATGATGAGAGCATTCTTGTGTGACGAAAATGGAGCATGACTAAACTATATGATTTTGTAGGGATGAACTTTCTTTGGCCATGTTATTTTGAGAAGACATAATTGCTTAGTTAGTATGCTTGAAGTATTATTGCTTTTATGTTGATATTAAACTTTTATCTTGAATCTTTCGGATCTGAATATTCATACCACAATTAAGAGGGTTACATTAAAAATTATGCCAAGTAGCATTCCGCATCAAAAATTCTGTTTTTATCATTTACCTACTCGAGGACAAGCAGGAATTAAGTTTGGGGGTGCTTGATACGTCCCCAACGTATCTATAATTTTTTATTGCTTCATGCTATATTATATTCTGTTTTGGATGATTAATGGGCTTTGTTATACACTTATAATTATTTTTGGGACTAACCTATTAACCGGAGGCCCAGCCCAAATTGCTGTTTTTTTTGCCTATTTCATAGTTTTGCAGAAAAAGAATATCAAACGGAGTCCAAACGGAATGAAACCTTCGGGAACATGATTTTCGGAACAAACGTGGTCCAAAGGACTTGGATTCTACGTCAATAAATCAACCAGGAGAGAACGAGGCAGGGGCGCGCCCTCCACCCTCATGGGGCCCATGTTGCTCCACCGACGTACTTCTTCCTCCTATATATACCTACGTACCCCCAAACCAACAGAAGCATCCACGAAAACCTAATTCCACCGCCGCAACCTTACATGCCGTGAGATCCCATCTTGGGGCCTTTTTTCGCCGTCTGCCGGAGGGGCATTGATCACGGAGGGCTTCTACATCAACACCATAGCCTCTCCAATGATGTGTGAGTAGTTTACCTCGGACCTTCGGGTCCATAGTTATTAGCTAGATGGCTTCTTCTCTCTCTTTGGATCTCAATACAAAGTTCTCCACGATTCTCGTGGAGATCTATTCGATGTAATCTTCTTTTGCGGTGTGTTTGTCAGGATTGATGAATTGTGGGTTTATGATCAAGATTATCTATGAACAATATTTGAATCTTCTCTGAATTCTTTTATGTATAATTCGTTATCTTTGCAAGTCTCTTCGAATTATCAGTTTGGTTTGGCCTACTAGATTGATCTTTCTTGCAATGGGAGAAGTGCTTAGCTTTGGGTTCAATCTTGCGGTGTCCTTTCCCAAACAGCAGGGGCATCAAGGCATGTATTGTATTGTTGCCATCGAGGATAACAAAATGGGATTTATATCATATTGCATGAGTTTATCCCTCTACATCATGTCATCTTACTTAAAGCATTACTCTGTTCTTTTGAACTTAATACTCTAGATGCATGCTGGATAGCGGTCGATGTGTGGAGTAATAGTAGTAGATGCAGGAAGGAGTCGGTCTACTTGTCACGGACGTGATGCCTATATACATGATCATACCTAGATATTATCAGAACTATGCTAAATTCTATCAATTGCTCAACAGTAATTTGTTCACCCACCGTAATACTTATGCTCTTGAGAGAAGCCACTAGTGAAACCTATGGCCCCCGGGTCTATTTTCCATCATATTAATCTTCCAACACTTAGCTATTTTTATTGCCTTTTATTTTACTTTGCATCTTTATTATAAAAATACCAATAATATTATCTTATCATATCTATCAGATCTCACTTTTGTAAGTGACCGTGAAGGGATTGACAACCCCTTTATTGCGTTGGTTGCGAGGTTTTTATTTGTTTGTGTAGGTGCGAGGGACTTGAGCATGGCCTCCTACTGGATTGATACCTTGGTTCTCAAAAACTGAGGGAAATACTTACGCTACTTTGCTGCATCACCCTTTCCTCTTCAAGGGAAAACCGACGTTGTGCTCAAGAGGTAGCATTGGGTCACACTCGGTAGGTTTACCCCTAGTTTCCGAAAACACTTGTTCTTGCCCAAACCACTTTGCTCCTCTTATGATTTTGCCCTTTGACTGTTTGACCATCACTTTGAAAACTCCATAAAAATTCACGCTAATTGGAAAAATTCAAATAAGATATCAAAATGTTCACAAAAGCATCACCAATATGTGCATGTCATTTTCATTCATGAAAAAAGTGTTGGCCAGTCCCCATATTAGTTTTAGCTCATATGATCTTAGCATGTACAGTAAAATTTAAAAATATTCTAAAAATTCTAAAAAATTTTGGTGGCAAACTTTGACCAATGTTTTCGGTGCTTGCCAAGTTTCATAAGGGAATGGCATTCGTGGAAGTCATGGCAAAAAAACAAAAATCTATGCTCCAAAATTTCATTTTTTACCACGACTTCCACGAATGTCATTCCCTTATGAAACTTGGCAAGCACTCAAAACATTGGTCAAAGTTTTCCACCAATTTTTTTTAGATTTTTTTAGATTTTACTGTTCATTCTAAGATCATATGAGCTAAAACTGAGATGGGGACTGGCCAAAACTTTTTTCATGAATGCAAATGACATGCACATATAGGTGATGCTTTTTCTGAACATTTTGATATCTTATTTGAATTTTTCTGAGTTAGTATGATTTTTTTATGAAGTTTTGAAAGTGATAGTCATACGGTCAAATGGCAAAAACATAAAAGGAGCAAAGTGGTTTGGGAAGGAACAAGTGTTTTTGGAAACTAGGGGTAAACCTGTCGAGTGGGACACAACTAAGGGCACCAAATTAATTATCCCTATTTGCATATGTTTGAATTCTTGTTGAAGCCTCCTTGACTTGAGGTCATAGAATTGTGATAGCATACATTGGGTGATGTTTGTTTACAATTATACAATAATGTTACAGCAGTACATGATGGGATTTCATTGCCATATTCACTAACCCCGCCACTAAAAGTTCGGTTAAGTTTTGTGTGGATGAAGTGTTCGAAGATCGAGGAGGTCTTGATGTGAGGAGAAGGAGGAGAGGCAAGAGCTCAAGCTTGGGGATTCCCAAGGCACCCTAAGTAAATATTCAAGGAGACTCAAGCGTCTAAGATTAGGGATTCCCCGGAAGGCATCCCATCTTTCTTCAACAAGTATCGGTATGTTTTCGGTTTCATTTTGTTCATGCGATATGTGCAAAACTTGGAGCGTCTTTTGCATTTAGTTTTCACTTTTCTTTTATGCACCATGCTGGTATGAGATAGTCCATGGTTGATTTATAGAATTCTCATTGCACTTCACTTATATATTTTGAGTATGGCTTTACAGAATGCTTCATGTGCTTCACTTATATCATTTGAATTTTGGATTGCCTGTTTCTCTTCACATAGAAAATCGTTGTTTGAAGAATGATCTTTTTCTTCACTTATATTTATTATAGCATGGTATTTTGTAGAAAGAATTAAACTCTCATGCTTCACTTATATCTATTTAGAGAGTCAAAAGGAATTGGTTAATTGCATGGTTATTAATAAAATCCTACATAAAACTTATGGATCACTGAATATGATATGTTTGATTCCTTGCAATAGTTTTGCGATATAGAGATGGTAATATGTGAGAGGTACTAGTAAATGGTTGTGTTTAGTAGGAATATTGGTGTTAAGGTTTGTGATTCCCTAAGAATGCACGTATAGTCTTTCGTTATGCTATGAAGTTGGAGCATGATTTATTATTGATTGTCCTCCTTATGAGTGGCGGTCGGGGACAAGCGATGGTCTTTTCCTACCAATCTATCCCCCTAGGGGCATGCGTAGTAGTACTTTGCTTTGAGGGCTAATAAACTTTTGCAATAAGTATTTGAGTTCTTTATGACTAATGTGAGTCCATGGATTATACGCACTCTTACCTTTCCGCAATTTGCTAACCTCTACGATACCGTGCATTGCCCTTTCTCACATTGGGTTGTGGTGCAAACTACGCAGGTGCATCCAAACCCCGTGATATGATACGCTCTATCACACATAAGCCTTATTATATCTTCCTCAAAACAGCCACCATACCTACCTATTATGGCTTTTCCATGGCCGTTCCGAGATATATTGCCATGCAAATTCCATCGCTTCCGTTTGATGACTTGAGCATTCATTGTCATATTGCTTTGCATGATCATATAGCTGACATAGTAGTTGTGGCTCAGCCACCGTTCATCATTTTTCATACATGTTACGCTAGCATTGCACATCATGGTACATTGCCAGAGGCATTCATATAGAGTCATACTTTGTCATAGGTATCGAGTTGTAATTTTTATTTGTTTTGAGTTATAAGTAAATAGAAGTGTGATGATCATCATTATTCATTTTTATAACAGTGCCCCAGTGAGGAAAGGATGATGGAGACTATGATTCCCCCACAAGTTGGGATGAGACTCCGGACAATGAGAGAAAAAAGAAAAAGAAAGAAAAAATAAAAACAAGAAAGAAAGAAAAAGGAAAAAGAAAAAAAACAAAGAGAGAAGGGGAATTTTAGTATCCTTTACCACACTTGTGCTTCAAAGTAGCACCATGTTTTTTTATATGGAGAGTCTCCTATGTTGTCACTTTCATATACTAGTGGGAATTTCATTATAGGATTAGATGCACACCCTCTTAGTTTTCATATTGAGCTTTCATACACTTATAGCTCTTAGTGCATTCGTTGCATGGCAATCCCTACTCCTCATTGATATGAATTGATGGGCATCTCCATAGCCCGTTGGTTAGCCGCGTCGGTGTGAGGCTTTCTACTTTTTTGTCTTCTTTATATAAACCCCTATCATCATACTCTATTCCACCCGTAGTGCTATATCCATGGCTTGCGCTCATGTATTGTGTGAGGGCTGAAAAAGCTGAAGCGCGTTAAAAAGTATGAACCAATTGCTCGGCTTGTCATCGGGGTTGTGCATGATAAATACTTTGTGTTAAGAAGACAAAGCATGACAAGACTATATGATTTTGTAGGGATAGCTTTCTTTAGCATTGATATTTTGAAATACACACTACAAAATATACACTTCCGCGATGATATGTGTTTGTCACAGTAGGTCACGTTTTCTGTCATGCATGTACATCCATGACAAATTTATGACAGAATCAAGATAGTCATACCTGTGCTGTCGTAGAAGTGTTCCATGACATTAACAAAATTATCATCATGGAAGTGTCCACTTCCGTGACGATAAATCGGCGTCCGCGAAGTGCTTTCATCAAGGGTGACCGACACGTGGCATCCACCGTAACAGAACGCCATTAAGCTATCGCGTCCGGTTTTGGATCCGATAACCCGTTAACAGCCCCGACCAATGGGGATTTTCCACGTGTAAAATCATCATTGGCTGGAGGAAACACGTGTCGGCTAACCGTTGGGACAGATGTCATCCACTCATTGGACCCAAGGCGCCTATGATACGTCGACACGTAGCACGGCCCAAGAGAGGCCCATTCCTGTGAAAAGGCCGGCCCGTTTGACTTGGTCAAAAGGTGGCGGGCCGGCCCACGAAAAGCCTGTTAACGGTTTGTTCGCATATAGCCCATATACAGCCCGCAAACCCAGGGCCCGTTATGACCTCTCCGGATTAGGCCCAGTACCGTCATCATTTCCGTCCAATATGATTCCAACCCGTTTTAACTTCCGGCCCATGTATGGCCCATGACGTCTTTCGGCCCATATGAGGCCCTTTGTAACTCTTGGCCCATTAACGGCCCGTGGTGAAACTGGCCCGTAATGAACAGTGTATCACTTCATACCCATTAACGGCCCATTATTCCATTGGCCCTTTCCAGCCCATGTTATCTTTCGGCCTTCTCACGGCCCATTTATTCCTGGGCTCATTTCCAGCATTCGGTTACTTACGGCCCGTTACTGTCATTTTCTGCTTGTGGGCCAAATTCAGCCCATGGTTACAGTTGGCCCGTTTGTGGCCCGTTAATACGTTGGGCCGTTTTCATGTAAAAAAAACCCGTTGGGCTGTTTTCATAGAGTTATCAAATATGGCCTATTAACGGCCCGTTATGGTCCACAAATAGTACGGCCCATGATTGGCGAAATGATGATACGCCCCGTAGAAGGCCCGTGGATCCTACGGCCCGTAAAAGGCCCATGGGTCGTACGGCCCATAGAAGGCCCTGGATCCTATGGCCCGTATAGAAGGCCAATTGTAACATCCCAAATTTTCAATTTGGAATGTTATACATTAGGTCATCATGCATATCATATTTTTCTCGCATTTTCCGATCCTGGAAAATTTCACGCAACTCAAGGACCCTCGGAGAGAGTTGGAAGTTTCATTATTTTCATATTTGGGATTTCTCAAATTTTGAAAATAGGATCATTGGATTTATTTAATTATCTTCATAAAGTTTTTCCTATAAAAATCTCAAGAGAGGGAATAATATGACTTTCCCAATATTTAGGAAAAATGAAGATATTATAAATAAATCAAAATTTGGTTTTGGAAGATTTATTTTGCTTAGGCAAAAATGAGCATTTTAAAAAAAATGCATGTTTGCCGTTTTTAAAGTTCATTTTGTTCGACTCATTTTTAGGAGTCGGGGAAAATTTATTTTATTAAATTCGGAGTTCGTTTGGTATTTTTTTTATTTCGTTTAGTTTTGTTTTCAAAAAAAAAACGCGCCCACAGGCTAAGGCCCGGCCGGCCCGACCAGCCCGGCCCGGCCCGGCCAGTAGCCCGGCCAATCTCCTCCCCTCGCTCGCTCCCGCTCGGGAGAGTCCCGCCGCCCGCCGCCGCCGAGTCCGGCTAGGACACGCCGGACCCCGCCGACGTGCCCCCTCCCCCAAGCAACCCGCCCCCCCCCCCCTCCTATTTAACCCCGCCGCCGCCCCCCTCCTCTCCCCTCAACCCGCCCGTCGCCGCCGCCCCAAGCAGCCGCCGCCGCCGAGGACGCCGCCGCCGCCGCCTCCCGTCGTCGCTGGAGCACCCTCCCGACCCCGCCGCCACCCACCGCCCGTCGCCCGACCCGCCGGAGCCCCGCCGGCGAAGAGCCGCCGGAGTAGCCCCTCGCCGTCGCCCCGATCCGATCCGATCCGATCCGATCCGGTTTTCCCCTAAAAGACCGATCCGGTTTTTTTTTGCGATGTTCGGTTTTTTTTCAAAAACCTAGACGGTTTTATTTTTTTCGGTTTTCTTATTTAGTGAACGTTCACCGACCCGTTCGTTTCAATGAACGTGTTCGTTGGATTAGTTCTGTTAACGAACGTCCGTTATTTAATCCGTTCGTCGTTTTCTTTTAAATCGGATTTAACCCACTATTTTTTAGATTCGATTTCTGATCCGATTTTCAAATCTGTTTTATTTCTTGCTCGTTTATCGGAATCAGGTGATTCAAGCGCCTGGAGTTTCGTTATGAAACCGCCGTTCCGACTAACCTATTTACACAGAGTTTTGCTACTGTAAAATTTTGACCTAATTTCAGATTTGCTAAACCGAGTCGTTCTCTCTCGAGTTCCGACTTTCGATGCTTTGTTTGATTCGATTCTTTTGCAACCAGGGTTCTTAAATTGAACTATCTGGTTAGATCTTTTATTCGAGATTTCCCCGTGCATTAGATGAGTACTTATTGTATGCTTGTTGTTTGTCTGCGTTAGATCACCCGGAGTGCGCCGCTTGTTACTTCGAATCTCTAGGACTCGCGGATCATCAGCAAGGCAAGTAACACTTTGATCATGCCTTTTCTACTACCCTGTTTTATGCATTAAATCAAACCCTCAAACACTTGCATGGTTAGGATCTAATTAAATTGTGGGATGGGAAGTAGATTGAGGTAGTACCTATTACCTGTTTTACTTATGAAACCTTGGGAGTTACTTCTACGTTTGCTTAATTATGCCATGCTATGCTAGTAGACGTGGATTGGGTGAGTGAATATCCATGACAGATGTGAGATTGTTAATTAATGGTTTATTTAAGGTGGCAACCTAAACACACATCTGGGTGGATTGAGGCACCTGGTTTCTATCAGGACTTGCTGTATTTCTTCGGACCGCCACCTGTGCTCAAAGGGATCATAAGATTATTCAAACTGGAAACTTCCGTGTGCAGCCACAAGCCAATTATGGGCTCATGGCGTAGTTGACTAAGTTGTGCGAACTCTTACGGGTAGGCTAGCTGATGTAGGGGATGTAGGTTGGTACGGTCTACCCACATGTAAGGTGCTAAGCGCTCGAAAGACTATGTCTCGGTCATCCGTCTCTCAAACACCATGTAGTCACGAGAACCAAGCGGAGGCGATCGAGTCTTGTGGGGAAAAGTGCGCAAACCTCTGCAGAGTGTAAAAACTAATCATGATTAGCCGTGTCCCGGTTATGGACATCTTGAGTATCTAGTACTTGAATATCATGTGAATCTCAACATGTTACTTCTAATAATAAAGTTATTGGGTTTTAATGAGTACTTTTAATTGGGATTGAGGATCATCAACCATTCTCAATGTTTAACAACCACCATGATAGTTAAATAAAATTATTCCTTTGATGTAGGGAAAAACCAGCTTTGTGCAAAAATGTAACCGTAGAGCCTTACCACCAGCCATATATGCATGTAGTATAGGCTTGTTGCTTCATTGTTCTCTATGTGTTACATTGCGGATATTCCATGTCTTGACCCATTTTCGGGCTGCAACTTTTCACGTTGCGAGACTTTTCAGAACGACAGTAAGGTGTTAGGTCGTGGTTCTATACTTTCGATGATGCCGTTGGAGTTGATGGACTCACTTGTCTTCCAAGCCTTCATTGTTATTATTAGATGGCCTTAAGCCATATTATTGTATTGGTTCCCTTGTGGACAACGATGTAATAAGTGTGTGATTGCTACTCTGCTATAAATCCTTGAAATCTTTGTGTGGTGTCGGCAATCGATCCAGGGATGACACTGAGCACAGAGCACTAGATCCATTCGGGTCTGGTCGCTACACCAATGGATCCTACAGCCCATAGAAGGCCCACGGATCTTACGGCTCGCAGGAGGCCCATGGTTACAACAGTATGTGTGTTGCCATGATTATTTTGGCCTAGTTTCCAAAAATAGGTTATTGTGGCCACTAGAAAAACACAGAAAAAGAACTGTCGTGACTACAAGCAAACAACTAAACAAGACAATAAGGAAATAAATAAGCAAGCAATTAACGCTAGCCTATTGCCGCTATTACACATATTACATCCATTGGGCATCAAAGTTCGCCACCAGTGCAAATATAGGGAACAAAGCAGCATATTACATACATCGGCCGTCAAAATTCGCCACCAAAGGCAAATAAACGCGGCAGCAAAATAAGAGCATAAGCGAAACAACTTCGGAAGAGCTCAAGAAATGTTATCACAGGTATCCACCATGCGGCAATAAGCTTAGCAAGCTTATTAGCTTTGTCCTGTTTGGCGCTAAAATCCTCCAACGCTTCTTTGTTGCACGGAAAGTATGCATATGAATGCTCCAGGGACTTCATGATCCTTCCGCTTCTTGTCGCAGCACAGCTGATCGATGTCTTTCAGCTTGTAGTTGAGACTCAAGAAACCGAACTGATTCAGACAATGAGTTTGAATAGCTTGTGCAAGCGGTAGTGGCCAGTAACTCCAACACTAAACCAAGACAGGACTTTGGGGTTGTCTCACTGTCTTCGAGATAGTCTTCCTTAGCTGTTTTATCAGCTTTGTTGGAGACCAACAAGGATGTTACACTATCCTGAACCTTATCTGCATTACTTTGTTACCATTGCTTAATAAGGCACTCTTCCCCAATATTCTGTCAGCATTCTAAAAGAAGAAACAAGCAGACACATAACAGGTTCAGCATGTACTAGTATATGAAACTCATTTCGGTGAACCAGTTCATTAGTAAGGTGGACAGGATTAAACTACCAAGTCTTCTATTGCCAAGTACTAGTACATAATAAAAGCATCAAACAAACATATATCTATGTCCTATGGTCACTGCATTGTCTTGCCAAATCAAAATAGAGACACGGTTCAAATCATATCAGTTCAAGACAAAGCAGCAGTGAAAAAATACAAAGCGTGGGAAACTACACGGCACAACAAGATTTCAGATGGGTACCACAGGTCTACATGTACAAAAACACTATTGGCTCTGTTGTGATGCTAGTAATGTGCATTATATGAGAAGTCAATTGTATACAATTGAAATTGAAATCAATAGAGCTATTGATAAGAGCAAGCCTGTTAAAGAAACATGCGTGAACATACCTGCTGTGCCACTGGAATTTCGATTAGATCCTTCAATTTAAAAATAAGTTTGTATGAGTAAATACAGTGATACAAGACCAAAGCAGTATGCACGATAGCAATCATAGTTAAAAAAGACACGCCTAAGCGAGCGCTTAAGAGCGCCTAGGCTCTAGGCGTTGGCAAAATGCATTGCACATAACTACGCTTAATTTGTGCATAACTGCGCATAAGCATGCGCTTTGGTCAGTAAAGCGCAAGGCGGTAGCAAAACGCACAATTAATGCCTAGCGCTTTTTTGAACTATGATAGCAATGTGTAACGCCCCGGAACCGATGCGCCAGGTGTCTTCCAGTTATTCGTCGTCCTTGCCATGTCATTTGCTTGCGTGTTGCATTTTTCCATGTCATCATCTGCATTGCATCCTCATATTTTCAAAACTTGCATACGGTATTTTCCCCGTTGTCCGTTTCGCGATCCGACACTCCCACACGCACCCGTTGCACGTCTCAGATCTTGTTTCGTGAGTGGCATAAAATGTTCTCGGAATGGGATGAAACTTGGCGTGCGGTGTTGTTTTAGAGTAGGTAGACCGCCTATCAATTTTTGTTCCATTTGGAGGTTGTTTGACGCCCTAACGGTTAACCGTGTAACCCCGAAACCACTCTCTCTTTACAGCCCAGCCCCCCATGATAGCATCCCATGAGCCCATCCAAACCCCCTCCATGCTCTCGGTCGTTGGATTGTGATCGTGTGGGCGAAAACCGCTCCCCATTTGGACACTCCTAGCTCCCTCTACCTACAAATATGCCCTCCCCTTCCATTTTCGCAGTCCAAACCCTAGACCCGCTCCCCTCGTGCCACCGGACATGTCTGCTCCCTCGCCGGACATGTCCACCGTCGCCAGCCACGTCGCCCGGCCAATCCCCGCGCGCCACCTCACCCCAGCGGCCGGTCCAAGTCAACCGGAGCGCGCCACGTCGCCCCGCCGCTCCCCTCCACCGTGCGGGCCATGAAGCCCATCCATGACCCGGGCTAATCGCCGCCGCCGCCGCCGCTCCGCCGCTGCCCAGCTCCGCCGCCCGCCACGGAGTTCCTCCCGCTGGCGACCCAGCGTTCGCGAAACCCATCCGCCGCCGTCGCCGAGGGCGCCAGCGCGAAGCGCCTCCCTTGTCGCCCGCCGGCGCGCCCTCCTCCGCCGCCCAGCGCCTCCTCGTCGGTGCGCCACCGTCTTGTCGTTGCCGTTCATCTCGGCTGCCATGAGCTGCCGCCGCCCAGCAAGCTCCCTGCCGCCTCCGCCGCCACTCCTCGTAACCGGCATCGGTTGGATCCGGCGCCCCAGCTACTCCGGCGAGCTCCCTCGTCTCCGGCCTCTTTCCCCACCGTCTCCGGCGAGCTTCTCCGGCGACCTCCGGATCAGGACCAGATCCACCCATCCCTCCTTCCAAACGCGTCGCGTCCCCGGGATCGCTCCGTCCCGGAACCACCTCGTCCCGTGTTGACTTTTCGCGGAGGTGATTTTCCACCAAGTCCCCGGGATTCTCATCTCATATTGCCATGTTTGCCATACCATAACTTCATCCATATTGCTCCATTTTGCGTGTATGATATATCAAAATGTTTATTATGTGATGTTCTTCATATTGTTGTACTGTGGCATGCTTTTTTGAGTTCATCTTGATGCCCTTATCCTCGTTGCAAGAGTGTTATATGATGTTGTCTGCTGTAGTTTAACAGAAATTGCTTATTTGTCATTTTGGTTGCATTTTGTGTGTGTATCCTATGTGCTTGATGTCTACATGAATATTCATGCCATCTTTACAGTGGTGCAAGTCTTATAATTTTAGAATCTCTGTGGTGACTAGCACAAGCATGCAAAGTAGGCTCCATGATGTTGCTGTTTTCAGACTTTTTGCCAAGTCCTTCTCCTGTTACATTGTGATGCTATGTAAACCTGCTGCTACAAGTGAATCCATGCATAATCTAGAGATGTTGACTAAAGATGTTTTGTTATACCTGTTATGATATATCCATCCATATCCTTGGTTGCATTTATAGCCTGATGTAGCTTGTTGTTATCATGCTCCAAACTTAATAAATAATGTTGCTGTCAGCCTGTTAACATTAAGTTCAGTTTTGCCATCTGTTTTGCTAGTGATCCATGCACCCTATGTACTTGCTCTTGCCATGATTAGCTTCATAATTATGTCATATTACTGTTGGTTGACTTCACATTCCATGAAATTCCTTGTAGCGAGTGGTACAAGCTCACCAACATGGCTACTTATCAATGTTCCTGCCATGTACTGTTATTTTCCATTAAATTCCTTGTAGCAAGTCTGAATCTGTCATATCATTTGACATGTTTACATGGATTCTACCATCTTCTCTGTTGATCTTTGGAATAAGTTCAGTAAGAGAGTTTTGTTAAGTGGTTTTAGTGATAGCATTCCATGCTCTACTTTGCCACGATAGCTTGCTGTAACATGTTGTTTGATAGCTCTAAACATTGCAACCTGATGTTACTTTTGTCATGCTCAGTGATTTTCTGCTATTATTTGCAATATTTCCATGTCCTTTTAAGAATATTCTAGTGGTTTGTAGAGATAGTTCTGTGTTCATTTTTGTAATGCTTCACCTGTGGATCACGTTCATGCCTTCTGTTTTCATGTTGGGGTGCTGTAGCATGTCATTCTGATGTTTGTAAGATGCCTAGTTGCTGTTTTGAACAGCTTGTCCTTCAAAATTGTTTCATGTGTATGTGTTGAACCGTTGCTCCGTTTTGAGTGTGCTCTATATGAAACTTGCTTAGTTTTGCATGTAGTTTAATCTTATCATGTTGCATCCATGTTTTGATAGTGTTTGCTTGATGTTTGAATGTATTTTGCATCAATGTTATGTTTAACTTGTTTTGCTCATATCTTCTAGGCCGTAGCTCCGAATTAAACGAACTTTATATGTAACTTGACTAGAAAACCGTGTAGATCATTTTGATGCATTTTAAATTGATGTTTAACAACTTCAACATTGTGTTCTAATCAGATCTTGACCAATTTCGAAATTTGCATATGAGGACTTACCGAAATAGTTATATGTTGTTTCCGGCCTCATTTAAACTTGCTTTGATGTGTTGTTCTTGTATGCATCATCTCTTGCCATGAGTAGCATCATATAGCTTCGACATGCATCATACTTGGTTGAGCATCATGCCTTGTTCGTGTGTTGAGTGTTTACCGTGTGTTTGCTTCTTTCCAGTTGTGCTACTTCTTGATAGTTCCTGTTTTGTTGCGATTGTGAGGATTCGTTCGACTATGCTTGCTTCGTCTACGTGGCTTCGTCCTCTTCATGGACTCGTTCTTCTTCCTGGCGGGATTTCAGGCAAGATGACCGTCACTTTGGATCTCATTACTATCATTGCTATGCTAGTTGTCTCGATGTTATCGCTATATCGCACTACCTACCACTTGTTTATCAAGCCTCCCAAATTACCGTGAAAGCCTCTAACTTTTGTCACTCTTCCTAGCAAACCGTTGTTTGGCTATGTTACCACTGTGATCAGCCCCCCTCTTATAGCGTTGCTAGTTGCAGGTGCAGTTGCAGGTTGTTCCTTGTTGGGACATGGTTATCATGAACTTTGTTGGGATATCACAATATCTCTTATTTTAATTAATGAATCTATATACTTGGTAAAGGGGAGAAGGCTCGGCCTTATGCCTGGTGTTTTGTTCCACTCTTGCCGCCCTAGTTTCCATCATATCGGTGTTATGTTCCTTGATTTTGTGTCCCTAACACGGTGAGGGATATGGGACCCTCTTGGCAGTTCGCTTTGAATAAAACTCTTCCAGCAAGGCCCAACATTGGTTTTACATTTGCCTACCCACTACCTATATTTTTTCCCTAGGGAGTCGCGCTCTCGAGGGTCATCTTTATTTTAGCCCCGGGCGGTGCTCCTCGAGTCTTTGGTCCAAACCGAGCGATGTCCGGCGCCCCCTGGGCAACCAGGGTCTATGCCAACCCGACATCTGGCTCATCCGGTGTGCCTCGAGAACGAGATATGTGCAGCTCCTATCAGGATTTGTCGGCACATTCGGGCGGTCTTGCTGGTTTTGTTTTACCATTGTCGAAATGTCTTGTGCACTGGGATTCCGAGTCTGATCGGGTGTCCCGCGATGGAGGATTGTCTCCGCGGATCATGAGCTTATAATGGGCTAAGTTGGGACACCCCTGCAGGGTTTAAACTTTCGAGAGCCGTGCCCGCGGTTATGTGGCAGATGGGAATTTTTTAATATCTGGTTGTAGAATAGTTGAAGTAAACCCCTTTTAAAATACACAAACTGCGTTGCGTAACCGTGATGGTCTCTTTTCGGTGGAGGCCGGGAAGTGAACATGGTTTGGGTTATGTTTGAACTTAAGTAGTATAGGATCACTTCTTGATCCTTTCTAGTTTGCGACCGTTTGCGTAGCTTCTCATCTTACTCTGGTATTCGTAAGTTAGCCACCATACTTGCTTAGTTGTTGCTGCAACCTCACCACTTTACCCCTTCCTTACCCATAAAGCTTTGCTAGTCTTAATACCCATGGTAATGGGATTGCTGAGTCCTCATGGCTCACAGATTACTACAACAACAGTTGCAAGTACAGGTTATGCGATGATCATGACGCGAGAGCGATGTGTATTTGTTTTGGAGTTCTTGTTCCGCTTCTTCTTCATTCAAGGGATAGGTTCCTGGTCGGCAGCCTGGGCTAGCAGGGTGGATGTCGTTTGAGCTTTTGTTTGTGTTTCATCTGTAGTCAGATGTTGATCTTATGTATGATGTACCGATGTATGCTTGTGGCATTTGTATGCCTTGTATGTATCCCCATCTATTATGTAATGTTGATGTAATGATATCCACCTTGCAAAAGTGTATCAATATGCGGTTCTATCCTTGGTGGGACCTTCGAGTCTCTTTAGGATAGTATCGCATATTGGGCGTGACAAGTTGGTATCAGAGCCTCGACCGACCTTAGGAGCCCCCCTTGTTTGATCGTGTAGCTTGGACGCTGTCGAGTCTAGAAGAAAACTTTTTCAGAGTCTAGTTATATCGGAGAGTAGGAATTCTTTTTACTCCTCATCCCCCTTCGTCGCTCTGGTGAGAAATCTTGACGTAGGTGTTTCGACTACTCCTCTTCCCCTTCAAATTTTTCTCTAGGATCGCGCAGGTGTTTTTTTTTCGTTCGTTGTCCCCTCTTTTCATCATGTGCATTTCTCATCAAGATGATTCGATCCTCTTTGTCGTTTGTGAGATCAGTCCTCGGTTCTTTCTCAACCGATGTTGTTTTCCCCATCCGAAGTTGTCTTTCTTTTCCCACCCGTCCACCCTTTTTCTTCTTGGAGCCGGAGTCCATAATCGAGTATCCTTCCTACTCATGCGAAGCCTTTGCATTCTATCCTCAATTATTTCAACCGGCGTTTTTCTATTCAATTATTTGTCGTTCCAGTTGCCTATTTTTTCCGCCCTCCCACCCCTTTAATTCTCGAAGTCTGAGCCTCTATTTCATTCGTGCGGAGTATCTTCAGTCATTTCTCAGTTGTCTCAACCGGTGAATTCTCATCTAGTTCATGATTGTTTGTTTCGTTTTCTTTCCGGTGGATCCAATTCAAGTTCTCGGGTTGATCATATTCCTCTACTGGTTTCCCCTTGCTTGTTTGCCTCTCACCAGTTTATCCTTCCGGAGTGCTCTAGACATCTCAGAAGATAAGTGTTTGCATTCAATTAATTCGAGGTCGTCACCTCATTTGAGTCTTTCAATCATTCTGGTGCATCATTTCTCATTCAAACAATCCTTCCAACGGTGTTTCTTTTCAGTGGGCCCTAACCCATAGGTCTTTTCCCAGGATCTTACCTGACTCATCTATTATTCCGGAGTTATTCTCAAATTCTATATCCGTGCCCCTTCGTTCGTCTCAATATTCTTCCAGTGCTTTGTTCAAGTATTCTTTAATCAGTTCGCGATCTCTTCGTTCTCTTGTCTCTTAATTCCCTCAAGTATCTTTGTGATTTTCTAATTCTTCCTGGTGATTCATTCTCCTTCGTCATTTAGTTTGAATTCTTACGATGGTTCATTCAATATTTCCATTTCATGTGTTATCGTATCTATTCATTCATTCTTCCTAATCCTATCGGTGGTTCATGAAGACCTTCTCAAGTTTTGCGCTATATCTACCCTTAATCCTTTTCAACACAGATAAGTTGTATGCAATCCATTGCTTCTCATCAATTTAATTGGTGAAGGATACGCATAACATAATTCTTACTATCTTTCATCAAGTTGATTAATTCCTTCCTTCGGAGATTGTTCATCATAAATAATCTCTCGGTTCAAAGTGTTTTCATCTTTTCTTTCCCGGAGTTCAAAGCTTCCTCAGCCATCTCATCGAAACCTCCATCGGAATCATCGCAAGGCTTTAATCTTATCACGTTCATCCTTCAATTTTATCTCGTCATCCTTTTTGTTACTGGAGTTCTTCACGATGGCTCGTCATGATTTAATTCATTCTTCAAGTCTTCATCAAGATTCTTTTAGAGGAGCTCAAGTATCTTCTTCTTCTTTCTTCTCAAGGTGCAATTAATTCTCCATATTCTTTTGAAGTGGAGTTTTGCATTTCTTCGTTCTTTTCATCTATTCAATCATTTCCGTTTGCGGCCGGTTATCACCTCATAATTTTGGGATGTTATTTATAAGTCCACAACAAGCTTATTCTTTTGTTGTTGATTTTTCTCAACAACTCCGTTCAATCCTTCCTTCCAAGGTTGCTTCCTAGTTCATTTGTGTTAGAAGTTGTCATTGTTTTCTCCGCTCTTTTCATTACACTCTTTCAAAGATATGATGAATAACTAAACAGGATCGCATGACATAATTCACCTACATCTTATCTAAGTAATCAGGATCGCATCATTTAATTCACATATGTGATTTATATGCTAAACAGAGGGCATTCAATATGATGTCTGAATTAAGAACATGGTGTTGAATATTGTGTATATGATGTCTAAACTATGCAATGCAAGACATCATATGCATGATATGAGCAGTATAATCGTGCCAAGTTAGAGCATACACCTCGGTGGGGGAATAGGACTGGTCATCTGTCTCTGAATCCATCTCTGAGGAGCTATCGGTGCCCAACAAGAGATCTGCTTCGACAGGTAGCACTGTCCGCTCTGAAGGCCTTGTTTTCACTCCAGATTTTCTCAATCTCCCACCCAAATGGCTGATTCACAGGAAGAGTAGTTTAATGTACAAACATTGTTGACAAATGGAAATGTAATGAAGAAAAGGATGGGCAAGATATCATTCAAATATATGATGCCTGGTTAAACAGGATGGCATTGCACATTTGACATATATTATGGCTGGCTAAAAGACCTGAGACTGCATAATTCCCATATATGATATAGAAACTAAACAGGTGTTATTACAAAACATATCTAAACTAAGAAGATGACATATATGATGTCAAAAGTAGGCACTTCAAGGCAACATATGCATGATATGACTAACATCATCATGCCAAGGTAGAGCAAACACCTTTAGGGTAAATAGGAGTGGTCAGCAGCCTCAGAACAGATATCTTCCTCTGGATTACAATCTGGAGAGGGTGGGGAGGGTTTGCCATTGAACCCACCATGGAGCAATGTCTGCATGACAACTTTGTATTGCCAGCAAGAAACTCTTCTCTTTTTCTCTACATGTTCAAGATGATCGTGTACAATATCTGACATGCATACGAAAAAAATATGGTGAGATTATGTAAGGAGAGCATGCAGAAATTTAGAGTGATGGTAACAACCAGTGGATGGATCCAAAAATTATGATAGCAGGCTGATGATTGCTTTAATTTAATAAAATGACAGATGATGATTGCTTTACTATTTGTTTCCCACCCAAGATGGACAACATAGGCATACCCTAGGTGAACCAGATATTAGACAGAGATACTATTCATTGCTTCCTCGATATGTGCCCCACAACTAATTTAGAACGCAAGTTTGAACATTAATTTGGACCTGACTTGGAGTCCAAGAGGTGAACAGGACGATAAAGTAGCAGATAATTTTAAGCAATGCATATCATAAGCAAAAACAAAAGAGTGCGACCACTCTTGTGGACCCGTGTACTCCTCAGGTTCATCTGCTGAGTCGATGATGGTGATGTCGTTGCGGTGGGTGCCGGCGGCAGGGAAGGAGATCTGAAGCGGCGAAAGACGGTCAGGAGTCCTGATGTCTGGTTTGGTGGATGTTTCTGTCGATGGAGCAGCTTAGGTGAGGTGGACGACGTCGCGGCAGGAGCAGGACAAACCACACAAAGTTCCCTTCGACACCTACCTGTAACTGAAGTAGTTCTGTAAGGGCTCATTTGGCTTGGATGATTCTAAAAACGCAGGTGTCACGACCGGTTTTCCAATAAAATGCTTATTGAGAAACTGACCTTTTGAGTCTAGTACGAGGAAAAAATCCTCCTGACTGGTAGACAAAATCTTAATACAATAAGCCAGTAGCATTAGAATATATTACAGGGTCAAGCTGGGGTGCTCAACCATTTATTACAAGCACGCCAATAATTATACATAATGGCGGATATGACACAATGGAGTGGGGTGACATACTACTGACTCGAGGTAAAGTGGTGGTGGAATAACACAGTGGAGTGGATAATATGATTCCTACACTGGCGGCTCATCGAGCGTCGAGGTGAGGCTCGATGAATTTATTTGGGTAGCGGAAGTGGAAGTAACATAGTGACCAATCCAGGGTCGCACGAGACTGACTGGGATTCCTCTAGGCGTCGGACTCGCTATTGAACTCTTCATCCATGAGATCGCCTTCGTCAGCATCTGGCCAAATCAACAAGCCAGGTGAGTACTTTGGAAGTACTCGCAAGACAGTTCGGACATAAGATATAACAAATGCATGCATGAATGCGTCATGAGCAATAAGTAATGTACATTCAAATGATGAACTTGCGACATTATTTAGTAATAAGGAAGTTAGGCGGTAGTAAAATAATCGAAAACCGATCGGTGTGAAGCGGCGCCTCGAAGGGTGAACAAATAAATAAATCATGCCACGGTCGGGCGTCGAGCGACACCACATAAAGGGCTTATATTGAAAATAAGAGACATGCGTACATAAATGGACGTCGGGCGACATCACGTAAAGGGCTTATATTGAAAGTAAATGACAACAATGCCGCGATCGGACATCGGAGCGACATCGCAGAAAGGGCTTATATCAAAGTAAATGATAGCAATGCCGCGATCGGACGTCCGGCGACATCGCGAAAGGGCTTATATCAAAGTAAGTAATAACAATGCCGCGATCGGACGTCTGAGCGACATCGCAGAAAGGGCTTATATCAAAAGTAAATAATAACAATGCCGCAGTCGGACGTCTGAGCGACATCGCAGAAAGGGCTTGAAATTCACTTTTCATATTTGTTAACTTGCAAGAAATAGCGCTCATAGGAAAATATTCAACACATGATAATAAATGGGTTAGTTCATCCATAGGAAGTAAACATTTAATCGGACTTAACACTCATGTGGTTCTCCGGAGTTTCTGTAACCGAGACTGACACTTGACAAGATAAGATGAACACAGTACTTGGACATGGATAAGATGATTTCAAGGATTTTTTTGACTCTGCAGAGTTTGTACTAAATTACCCACAGCCAACGGATTTCCGTAGTCATGAAGGACTAGTCCCGTTTACGGTATTTCAGAGGAAACACATCTAACCAGTACACACCCATCCCACCTCACGATGCTAGGAATCACCCTAGACAACATTCAAGAAAAACTTTGAGACGGGGAGATCACAATCTCGAATAGCATGGGATCAAATTTATATATGCGGCAGCGCTCTAAGGGTGCCCCCTCTCGGTCCCAACCGGAAACACCCATGCCCCCTGACCGGATGATAGGCTTTAATCCAGGGCCATGGAACCCTCATCCCGGCCTCTCGATTTGGTGTGTACCAGGAAAACGGTTTGCAACTTACTAAGTCGTATCCCTTGTGGAAAACATGTGGTAGTATGGAAAGGGAAAACGGACGGGAACTGGACTGATTCATGTTGACACTGGGTCAAACGGTCTGGCATAAGACTGGCATGCTACAACACTGCCATCTTACCCGTTCTCATGCCATCTCATGGCCATGCAAACTCATATCCAACAACTTATGGATTATCGAAATTCACTTGCCTCAACTTTGCATGTAATATAACCTTCATCGAGATTCTCCAAAAACATGCCATGGGACTACTTAATGCAAACGTGCCAAGACACTAATCATATCAAAGTTTCAAACATGCTTGCCTGGTTCGGAGTAGTCGGAGCCTAGCTCGGTGAAGTTCGCGGTTCCGTCACCTCCTCCCAGATTCACGGTATACAGAAATACACGCACTATCGTAAATACCGTGAGGTGCACAAAAACATTCCAAATATTTTTCAAATAAATCTGATAAAAAACTAGACAAAATTTTAAAGAGGACAGAAAAAGAATCAATCAAAAATCCTTTTCTATTTAAAAGTTATAAGTGTTTTGGTCCAAGGACCTTTTTGTAATGAAACAGAAACTTCCCAAGGGGCTAAGCAGAAAAGTATAGAAAACGATTCAGACTGGAAAGCGCATTTTGCCAGAATACGCTTTCAGAAAACGGTTCGGTTTAAAAAGAAATGAGAGACTGACATGCGGGTCCCACCCGTCAGGTTTGAAATTTCAAACAGGGAGACGGAGCTCGTCGGGCGCCGAGAGGCTGCGGTGGTCGCCGACTGCGATCCCCGGCGTGGCTGGGGGATCGGGTGGTACCTCCGTGCTCAGTGCATCCTTCCGCGTCGGTGGGTGGTGGTGGTGGTCGCCGGCGAGCACCACGTCGATGGCGGCCCTTGCTCCGGCGGACGGCGGTTCGGGTGGAGTTGGATCTCGCCGGAGAGTGCTGCGAAGGGCAAATTGAAGTGGGGGTTAGACTTCTGGGTGCTCGAGGGGATTGCTGACGAGGTTTGGGTGCCGGGGACGGCCTCACCCGAGTGAATCAAGGTGGAGGCCGAGGCGGAATGGGGCGGCCGGAGTTGGGGGAGGAGACCTCCTCGAGGTCCTCCTAGTGGCCTGGCGGAGTGTTGTTGAGGTGCAGAGGTGGTGAGTGCTCGAGGGCGCAGCTCGGGGCCCCTTTAGAGGCGATCCGAGGTGATGGCCGTGAATGGAGTTCTCCGGCGAAGATTCTGGCGCGAGGGCTTGGTCGGGTGGTTTAGTGGTTGAGCGCCATCGTGGAGGTCCACTTGGCTCCGTTTAGGCACTAAACGAGCTTGGATTAGAAGCTTTGGGGTGGGTTCTGAACGGGCAGGCGGGCCTGCCGGGCGGTAGAGGGCGTGCCTGTGCTTGCCCCACGGCGACGGTGCAGCTGGAGTGCGCTGGCATGCATGAGCCACGCGAGGGCTGTGGAGGCGATGGGCGGCGCCGGGTGGCGTGGCGAGCTGGCTCGAGCCCTCGCCGCCACGTGGCGCAGCCACCGCAGAACTCGCCTATGCCGTGGCTTCGCCACCGACGCCTGCACCCGTCCAATTGGGCGTGCGGCGCTCTGGCCAGGGAGGAGGGGCCGTGCGCAACGCGCCAGGGCGCACTGTTGACGGGTGACAAAACTCTGACGAAGAAATGACACTAAACTTTCTGAATCTCTGAATCTCTCTGAAAGTGCAAGGTAACAGTGCCGGCCAAGTGTTCGATAGAATGATTTTGGTATGTGGGAGGTTCTCCTTGAGCTGATTTTTTGTGGGGTGGCCTCTCATTGCAACTGGTGGAATTTTGGTGGAATTTTTGGAGAAGAGCAGATATGAATTTCACCAAATTTGACAAATCTGGTCCAAACTTGCAGAAGCTGAAACTTGAAATTTTTGAAGAGAAGAAGAGTGGATCTTGATGGTTCTAGGTTGTGGGTACTAGGGACTATCCATAGGAGTTGGTTTGAGGTCAAAGTTCAAAGGCAATTAGGTACTTGCTTTGCAAATCACCTAGGCTCAAAATAATGGACAAAATTGTTTTGGGGGAAGAGATAAATGAAATAAAATCCAAAAATGAGTTGGACTTGTTGGGACAGAATATTTGGACTGCCCCCAAAGTGAAAGGAGGGGTTTTGAAAGGATTTACCACAAGAGGCATGGTAAAACCATGGGTGGTTTCAATATAAGAGAAGACCCAAAACTCCTAGGGTTTTCTTTTAAAAGAAAATAAATCCCAAAAATAAATTTGAGAAGGGGAGAATCAGAAGAAAGTTTTTTAATAACCAAACACCAGAGTTGAAGAAGACATCAACAATGAAATCCTTGCCAAGGGAGAAGTTTTGAGAGAGAGGTTTTTGGAAGAATTTAAATGACCTTCTTCAAATCTAACAAAGTTTTTGTTGAAAACCAAACAAAAATTTGAGTGTCACAACACCTACCCCCTTAGGAAAAATCTCGTCCCCGAGATTTCAGCTGACTCTCAAATAAATGTGGGTGCTCTATCCGAAGAAAATCCTCCCTTTCCCAAGTGGCTTCACTCTCGGTGTGATTGCTCCACTGAACTCTGAAAAACTTGATGGTTTTCTGTCGGGTCCTCCTTTCGGACTCCTCCAAGATTTTTATTGGATGCTCCCGATATGTGAGGTCTGGCTGCACGTCAATGTTTTCATGGGGTACCTGCTTCTCTGGGTTGCTTACGCACTTCCTCAACTGCGAGACATGGAACACGTCGTGGACGTCGGATAAATCTTCGGGTAAGTCTAGCTGGTAGGCTACCGTGCCTCTCCGTGCCACTACTATGCAGAATGGTCCGATGAATCTTGGTGCTAGCTTCCCTTAATCTTGAATCGTTGCGGCCCCTCATAGGAGATACCAGAGGTACACAAACTCACCGGGTTCAAAACTGACTCCCCGATGTTTTTGATCGTAATAACTCTTCTGTCGACTTTGGGCTGTCTTAAGTCGATCCCTAATCACCTTAACTTTATCTTTAGCCTCCTTGAGCATGTCTGGGCCGAAGATATGGCTGTCTCCGGTTTCTGACCAATTTAGTGGGGTACGACATCTTCGTCCGTACGGAGCCTCAAATGGTGCCATTTGCAGGTTGGCTTGGTAACTGTTGTTGTATGCGAACTCTGCGTATGGTAAGCTTTCTTCCCAATTGGTCCCATAGGTGAGGACACATGATCTTAGCATGTCTTCTAGAATTTGGTTTACGCGTTCAGTTTGTCCATCGACCGGGGTGGTATGCGGCATCGAACGCCAGTTGAGTTCCCAGAGCTTGTTGTAAGTGATCCCAAAATCGGGAGACAAATTGAGTGCCTCTGTCTGATATTATTGTCTTTGGAACTCCATGTAAGCAGACGATACGGGAGAGATAAAGCCTGGCAAGCTTCTGAGTGGTGTGGGTTGTCTTCACGAGGATGAAGTGTGCTACTTTAGTCAGTCTATCAGTGATGACCCATATGGCATCATTTCCATGCCGTGACCGAGGTAGCCCAACAATAAAATCCATTCCAATCTCGTCCCATTTCCACTCGGGTATTTTATTTGGTTGTAAAAGTCCGGCCGGTTTTTGGTGCTCGGCCTTGATGCGTTGACAAGAGTCACAACATGCGATGAACGTGGCTATGTCCCTTTTTAGACCGTGCCACCAAAAATTTTCCTGAATATCCTTGTACATTTTTGTCCCTCCAGGATGGATTGAATACGGGGTGGTGTGGCCTTCAGCTAAGATCTGCTGTTTAAGGTCCTTGATATTTGGTACGCAAAGTCTATTTCTGTACCACAATATTCCCTGTTCGTCAATAACGAATTCTGAGGCCTTGCCCAAACTCACTTTCCGTTTAATGCCTTCAATGCTGGGGTGTCCATGCTGAGCCTCTTTAATCTTTTCTATCAAGGTAGGCTGCATTTCTAAATTCGATATGCTGCCTTCGGTAACTACCAGCAAGTTGAGTTTAGCAAACTCCTGCCGAAATTCAGGTCTCAGGTCAGGTAGGTTGTCATCGTTGGGGCTAGGGTTCCGACTTAGAGCGTCTGCCACTACATTTGCTTTTCCTGGATGGTAGTGGATTCCAACGTCATAATCCTTCACTAATTCCAACCAGCGTCGTTGCCGTAAATTCACTTCCGGTTGTGTGAAAATATACTTGAGGCTCTTATGGTCCATGTATATTTCACAACGATTTCAAGTAAAAAGTGTCTCCATTCCTTGAGTGCATGAATAATCGCTGCTAACTCCGTGTCATGAGTAGGATAATTTTCCTCATGCTTGCGAAGTTGTCTGGAGACATATGCGACTACCTTGCCTTCTTGCATCAACACGCATCCGAGGCCCTTCCGGGATGCGTCACAATACACCTCAAAATTCTTGTGTATGTCTGACACAATTAATATTGGTGCTGTCGTTAATTTCCTTTTTAATTCTTGGAAACTTTTCTCGCAAGCTTCCATCCATTCAAACTTCTTGTCTTTCTTGAGTAGCTGCGTCATTGGCTTTGCTGTGGTGGAGAATCCTTCAATAAATCTTTGGTAGTATCCTGCCGTTCCCAAGAAACTTTGTATGTCCGTTACGCTGGCTGGTGGTTTCCAGCCAAGTACGGCCTTGAATTTTTCCGGGTCTACGACAATACCCTCTTGGGTTAGTAGGTGGCCCAGAAAACCTACTTGCCTTAGCTAAAACTCACACTTGCTGAATTTAGCGTACAATTGATGTTTCCTGAGTTCCCCTAGTACAATTCGGAGATGTTCAGCGTGCTCTTCTGGTGTCTTGGAGTATATCAGAATATCGTCGATAAATACCACAACAAACTTGTCCATAAACTTCATAAATACTCTGTTCATGAGGTGAACAAAATATGCGGGGGCGTTCGTTAGTCCAAATGGCATTACGGTGAACTCATATAATCCGTATCTGGAGGTGAATGCCATCTTGGGAATATCTTATGTTCGTACTTTTAACTGATGGTATCCCGACCTCAAGTCAATTTTTGAGAATACCTTGGCCTGAGCGAGCTGATCAAATAAATCATTTATCCGTGGCATCCGGTATTTGTTCTTGATTGTGACCATGTTAAGCGCTCGATAGTCTATACACAATCTCAGTGTTCCATCCTTCTTTTTGGCAAATAAAATTGGTGAGCCCCAAGGTGAGGGGTTGGCTCGTATATATCTTTTGTCCAGTAATTCTTTTATTTGCTTCTTCAGTTCTACCAATTCAGATGGTGCCATTCTGTATGGTTTCTTGTATATGGGGGCGGTTCCGGGTGCTAGCTCAATGCTGAATTCTATCTCTCGGTCTGGTGGCATGCCTGGTAGTTCTTTGGGAAATACTTCTGGAAATTCGCACACTACTGGAACCTTGCTTAATTCAGAAATATCCACCTTGTTCAATCTCGGTTGCCGGGATATTTTTCTTTCTTTGGCTGAAACTTTTATTGTCTTCCCGTGGTGGTGGGTGAGAATTACGTTCCGGTTGAAGCAGTCAATAAAACCTTTGTTGGTGGTTAACCAATCCATCCCTAAGATGACATCCAGTCCTTTATTTTCCAACACGATAAGGTTGGCGTGAAACTTCAACCCTTCAAACTCAATAACCACACCTTGGCAATAACTCTGGGTAACTTTCTTAATCCTAGGGGACTTAACGATCATAAATTTTTCCAAGGGAAGCATCGAAAAATTATTTGGCAAGGCAAAACTTTTCGAAATGAATGAGTGAGAAGCTCCAGAATCAAACAAAACCATGGCAGGTATTGTGTTGACAGGAAACGTACCGAGAACGATATCTGGGGCATTATGTGCTTCCTCTTTGGTCACGTGGTTCAGATGACCCTTCCCGTGGTTGTTATTTGGGTTGAAATTGTTGCGCTTTGGCGCCGAATTATTGCCTCCGTTGTTCGGCTTTGGGGTCGAGTTCCTTGGCTTGGGGCACTGCATGGCATAGTGCCCTTCTTCTCCACAAGCATAGCAAGTAACGCCTGGGCGGTATGTGAACTCCTTGTCCCTTGCATGGAAATTGTTGATTGGGCGTGAGACGTTTGTCGTGGGTTTGGGTGTCCCCCCTTTCTGAAAATCTGTCTTGCTGCGGTGGTTGCGAGCATGATTAGTCTGGTCCCTTTTTCGCTTGCGGAAATCTTCCAAGCTACGTCTCTCATTTTCCAAGGTAATGGCCTTATCCACCAGCGTTTTAAAATCTAGGAAGGTGTGCACAACCAGCTGGCATTTAAGTGCCGGGCGCTGCACTGCCTAGAAATTTTTCCATCTTCTTGCTTTCAGACATACGCTCCTCGTTGGCATAGCGAGACAACAGAGTAAACTAACTATTGTATTCTGACACCGTCATGGTCCTTTGCTTGAGGTCGTCAAATTCTCTCTTTTTGATCTTCATAAGACTTTTAGGGATATGTGCCCCACGAAAGCCTTCTTTGAACTCCTCCCAGGTTATATTATTTTCGTTGGGGTGCATGTGTAGGAAATTTTCCCACCACGATGCAGCTGCTCCAGTGAGATAGTGCGGTGCATATTGCACTTTCTCAAGATCTGAACACTGTGCAATAATTAATTTTCTTTCCATGTCTCAAGCCGCCCTCGACTTCAAGAGGTTTGTCAAGATGAGAAAATGTTTGGGGACGCGTCTTACGTAGCTCAGATAACTTTGATTGCTGCTGACATCTGTCCACGGTGATTTCCCATATTGATGACTTGGTTCATCATTTCCTGATGTTGTTGCTGACTTTGCTCATAAAGACGGCACATTTGGGAAAGTGTTGTTTCACTGTCCTGTTGACTTGACTGCCCCTGTGTGAAATTGTTGCTTGGTTGTGTGCCATAATTTTGCTCTGGCGGAGTTGGCATGGAGCGCGTCCAAGGACGAGACATTGTTCACTCTGGGGATATATTTTGTAAAACTCATAAGAAAAGAAATTGAGTCGCAAAAGTCAATAAATTCATGAAGACGGAAAAAGTCTTAAATGCTCCAAGATTTTTCAAGAGAATAAACGTTTGCGCACGGAGAAGGACTGCTCATTACATATCTTACACGCAAGCAGTAATTATACAATACATCACTCAGGATATGCGTACATATACCTGACATGTTATTTAGGCTAGTGCACTTCTCCCAGTTCCTACATGATGCGCAAACAAGCTACTTCTCACAGCCTATGTACATATAAACATGTCGCATAAGTCGGTACATCACATGGCGGCTAAGCGCATTTCGATCGGAGATGATAAGGATTTCCCTTGGCCTGCCGAGGGTGAGGCGCAGTGAGGCTGGGGACTCAACCTCCTCCTCGCTAATAGGCTCCAGACGTGAAGTGCTGCGTTGAGTTGGTGGAGCTAGCGCCCTATGCGGGACAACACGAACTGGAGTAGGTGCAATGACTTGGTTGAACTCCTCAGTGGTAGGCAGGCAATGAGTAGTGGCGAGAGTAGTAGGTGCAAAAGATGCCGATGACGAGACGAAAGTCAGTGGCGGTGCGGTGTGCAGGAGCTCCCTCCTGTTGGCGGCACAGCCATGGACTGAGTCCATGCGGGCAGCCACAAGGTCGTCCACCAGGTTGTCGAAGGCTGCCTCCAGAGCCCAGAGATACTCGATAAGCATCTCAAAAGCCTCATCTCGTTCTCCTCTGGGGCAAGAGACCGCGTAGTGACAGGTGTATGGCACGTGACATGGAAGGTAGCGGTAACGACGAGTATTCATCGAAGGAAGGACATCCCTGAGACGAGCTATCGCCTCACGGGCTGCCATCTGCATCGCATGCTTCTCCGTAGGCATGGCTCTCCCCAAGAACCGGAAACGGCGTAACTCAACACGCCCTCCCTTGAATTGCACCGCGGCCTGGTGCATGGTTAGACTGTCGTTGACCTTGTGCTGAGAGAGTGTGAAGACTGGCGCACAGATGGCCCCATCGTGACTTGTACGATGAAGGAGAGAAGCTTGACGAACCCATAGGCATGTTGGCGAACATCTGTGACTCGCAGTCGTTGCCAGCCATCTACAAAAGTAGGCAAAAATTCTGAGTGGTCAGATCATAAATTTATGCCGACCGTCAGAAATTGACTACATTTCTAAAAATATGAATTAGCTCTATTATGCTAATAACCGATTAGCGATCGCACCTAGTGGCCTCCTACAGTCAGCCTGGCTCTTGTACCAAGCTTGTCACGACCGGTTTTCCAATAAAATGCTTATTGAGAAACCGACCTTTTGAGTCCAATACGAGGAAAAAATCCTCCTGACTGGTAGACAAAATCTTGATACAATAAGCCAGTAGCATTAGAATATATTACAGGGTCGAGCTGGGGTGCTCAACAATTTATTACAAGCACGCCAATAATTATACATAATGGCGGATATGACACAATGGAGTGGGGTGGCATACTACTGACTCGAGGTAAAGTGGTGGTGGAATAACACAGTGGAGTGGATAATATGACTCCTACACTGGCGGCTCATCGAGCGCCGAGGTGAGGCTCGATGAATTTATTTGGGTAGCGGAAGTGCAAGTAGCATAGTGATCAATCCAGGATCGCACGAGACTGACTGGGATTTCTCTAGGCGTCGGACTCGCTATTGAACTCTTCATCCATGAGATCGCTTTCGTCAGCATCTGGCCAAATCAACAAGCCAGCTGAGTACTTTGGAAGTACTCGCAAGACAGTTCGGACATAAGATATAACAAATGCATGCATGAATGCGTCATGAGCAATAAGTAATGTACATACAAATGATGAACTTGCACGACATTATTTAGTAATAAGGAAGTTAGGCGGTAGTAAAAATAACTGAAAACCGATCGGGTGTCTGAAGCGACGCCTCGAAGGGTGAACAAATAAATAAATCATGCCATAGTCGGGCGTCTGAGCGACACCACATAAAGGGCTTATATTGAAAATAAGAGACATGTGTGCCATAGTCGGACGTCGGGGCGACATCACAGAAAGGGCTTATATTGAAAGTAAATGACAACAATGCCGCAGTCGGACGTCGGAGCGACATCGCAGAAAGAGCTTATATCAAAAGTAAATGATAACAATGCCGCAGTTGGACGTCTGAGCGACATCGCAGAAAGGGCTTTTATAAAAGTAAGTAATAACAATGCCGCATGATCGGACGTCCGAGCGACATCGCAGAAAGGGCTTATATCAAAAGTAAATAATAACAATGTCAGCGATGGATGTCTGAGCGACATCGCAGAAAGGGCTTGAAATTCACTTTTCATATCTGTTAACTTGCAAGAAATAGCGCTAATAGGAAAATATTCAACACATGATAATAAACGGGTTAGTTCATCCACAGCAAATAAACATTTAATCGGACTTAACACTCATGTGGTTCTCCGGAGTTTCTGTCACCGAGACTGACACTTGACAAGATAAGATGAACGCAGTACTTGGACATGGATAAGATGGTTTCAAGGATTTTTTTGACTCTGCAGAGTTTGTACTAAATTACCCACAGCCAACGGATTTCCATAGTCACGAAGGACTAGTTCCTTTACAGTATTTTGGAGGAAACACATCTAACCAGTACACACCCATCCCACCTCACGATGCCAGGAATCACCCTAGACAGCGTTCAAGAAAAACTTTGAGACGGGGAGATCACAATCTCGAATAGCATGGGATCAAATTTATATCTGGCAGCTCTATGGGGTGCCCCTCTCGGTCCCAACCGAAACACCCATGCCCCTGACCGGATGATAGGCTTTAATCCAGGGCCATGGAACCCTCATCCCGGCCTCTCGATTTGGTGTGTACCGAGAAAACGGTTTGCAACTTACTAAGCCGTATCCCTTGCGGAAAACATGTGGTAGTACGGAAAGGGAAAACGGACGGAATCGGATCGATTCATGTTGACACTTTGGGTCAAACGGTTCGGCATAAGACTGGCATGCTACAACACTGCCATCTTACCCATTCTCATGCCATCTCATGGCCATGCAAACTCATATCCAACAACTTATGGATTATCGAAATTCACTTGCCTCAACTTTGCATGTAATATAACCTTCATCGAGATTCCCAAAAACCATGCCATGGGACTACTTACTGCAAACGTGCCAAGACACTCATCATATCAAAGGTTCAAACATGCTTGCCTGGTTCGGAATAGTCGAAGCCTAGCTCGGTGAAGTTCGCGGTTCCGTCACCTCCTCCGATATCTACAGTATACAGAAATACATGCACTATCGTAAATACCGTGAGGTGCACAAAAATATTCCAAATATTTTTCAAATAAATCTGATAAAAAACTAGACAAAATTTTAAAGAGGACAGAAAAAGAATCAATCAAAAATCCTTTCTGTTTAAAAGTTATAAGTGTTTTGGTCCAAGGACATTTCTGTAATGAAATGTAAACTTCCTGAGGGCTAAGCGAAAAGTCCAGAAAACAATTCAGATCGGAAAGCGATTTTGCCAAAATACGCTTTTAGAAAACGGTTCGCTTTAAAAGAAATGAGAGATCGACAGCGGGTCCCACCCGTCAGGTTTGAAATTTCAAACGGGGAGACGGAGCTCGTCGGCGCCCGAGAGCTGCGGTGGTCGCCGCCGGCGATCCACGGCGAGGCAGGGGGATCGGGTGGTACCTCCGTGCTTAGTGCATCCTTCCGCGTTGGTGGGTGGTGGCGGTGGTCGCCGGCGAGCACCACGTCGATGGCGGCCCTTGCTCCGGCGGATGGTGGTTCGGGTGGAGTTGGATCTCGCCGGAGAGTGCTGCGAAGGGCAAATTGAAGTGGGGGTTAGACTTCTGGGTGCTCGAGGGGATTGCTGACGAGGTTTGGGTGCCGGGGACGGCCTCACTGGAGTGAATCGAGGTGGAGGCCGAGGCGGAACGGGGGCGGCCGGAGTTAGGGGAGGAGACCTCCTTGAGGTCCTCCTAGTGGCCTGGCGGAGTGTTGGTGAGGTGCAAAGGTGGTGCGTGCTCGAGGGCGAGCTCAGGGCCCCTTTTTATAGGCGATCCGAGGTGATGGCCGTGAACGGAGTTCTCCGGCGAAGGTTACGGCGGCGCAGGGCTTGGTCGGGGTGGTTTAGTGGTTGAGCGTCATCGTGGAGGTCCACTGGCTCCGTTTAGGCACTAAACGAGCTTGGATTAGAAGCTCTGGGGTGGGTTCGACGGAACAGGGCAGCGCGGGCCCGTTGGCGGCAGAGGGCGTGCCCTGTGCTTGCTGGGCCATGGCGACGGTGCAGCGGGAGTGCGCTGGCATGCATGAGCCACACGGAGGGCCAGGGAGCGATGGGCGGCGCCGGGTGGCGTGGCGAGCTGGCCGCCACGGCTGGCGCAGCCACCGCAGAAACTGCCAATGCCGGCGAGGCTCGCCGACACCAACGCTCGCACCTGCCCAGTCAAGGCGTCAAGGCCCGCTGTGGAGGAGGGGCCGTGCGCAACGCGCCAGGGCGCACTGTTGACGGGTGACAAAACTCTGACGAAGAAACGACACTGAACTTTCTGAATCTCTGAATCTCTCTGAAAGTGCAAGGTAACAATGCCGGCCAAGTGTTCGACATAATGATTTTGGTATGTGGGAGGTTCTCCTTGAGCTGATTTTTGGTGGGGTGGCCTCTCATTGCAACTGGGGGTTGCCTGAATTTTGGTGGAATTTTTGGAGAAGAGGAGATATGAATTTCACCAAATTTGACAAATCTGGTCCAAACTTGCAGAAGCTGAAACTTGAAATTTTTGAAGAGAAGAAGAGTGGATCTTGATGGTTCTAGGTTGTGGGTGCTAGGGACTATCCAGAGGAGTTGGTTTGAGGTCAAAGTTCAAAGGCAATTAGGTACTTGCTTTGCAAATCACCTAGGCTCAAAATAATGGACATAATTGTTTTGGGGAAAGAGATAAATGAAATAAAATCCAAAAATGAGTTGGACTTGTTGGGACAGAATATTTGGACTACCCCCAAAGTGGAAGGAGGGGTTTTGAAAGGATTTACCACAAGAGGCATGGTAAAACCATGGGTGGTTTCAATATAAGAGAAGACCCAAAACTCCTAGGGTTTTCTTTTAAAAGAAAATAAATCCCAAAAATAAATTTGAGAAGGGGAGAATCAGAAGAAAGGTTTTTTTAATAACCAAACACCAGAGTTGAAGAAGACATCAACAATGAAATCCTTGCCAAGGGAGAAGTTTTGAGAGAGAGGTTTTTGGAATAATTTAAATGACCTTCAAATCTAACAAAGTTTTTGTTGAAAACCAAACAAAAATTTTGAGTGTCACAACACCTACCCCCTTAGCAAAAATCTCGTCCCTGAGATTTCAGCTGACCCTCAAATAAATGTGGGTGCTCTGTCCGAAGAAAATCCTCCCTTTCCCAAGTGGCTTCACTCTCGGTGTGATTGCTCCACTGAACTCTGAAAAACTTGATGGTTTTCTGTCGGGTCCTCCTTTCAGACTCCTCCAAGATTTTTATTGGATGCTCCCGATATGTGAGGTCTGGCTGCACGTCAATGTTTTCATGGGGTACCTGCTTCTCTGGGTTGCTTACGCACTTCCTCAACTGCGAGACATGGAACACGTCGTGGACGTCGGATAAATCTTCGGGTAAGCCTAGCTGGTAGGCTACCGTGCCTCTCCGTGCCACTATGCAGAATGGTCCGATGAATCTTGGTGCTAGCTTCCCCTTAATCTTGAATCGTTGCAGTCCCCTCATAGGAGATACCCGTAGGTACACAAACTCACCGGGTTCAAAACTGACTCCCCGATGTTTTTGATCGTAATAACTCTTCTGTTGACTTTGGGCTGTCTTAAGTCGATCCCTAATCACCTTAACTTTATCTTCAGCCTCCTTGAGCATGTCTGGGCCGAAGATATGGCTGTCTCCGGTTTCTGACCAATTTAGTGGGGTACGACATCTCCGCCCGTACAGAGCCTCAAATGGTGCCATTTGCAGGTTGGCTTGGTAACTGTTGTTGTATGCGAACTCTACATATGGTAAGCTTTCTTCCCAGTTGGTCCCATAGGTGAGGACACATGCTCTTAGCATGTCTTCTAGAATTTGGTTTACGCGTTCAGTTTGTCCATCAGTCGGGGGTGGTATGCATCAACGCCAGATTGAGTTCGAGCTTGTTGTAAGTGATCCCAAAATCGGGAGACAAATTGAGTGCCTCTGTCTGATATTATTGTCTTTGGAACTCCATGTAAGCAGACGATACGGGAGAGATAAAGCCTGGCAAAAACTGTTGAGGTAAAAACTTTTGACTCTGAACTTAACTGTCGAAACTGAAATTTATTGTGGAATCTGAATGTTACTGTTAAAACTGAACGCAATGGTAGCAGAAAGGCACTTGACATGTAGTTTAGGGAGGGCATGTAGTTCATCTTCAACCTGCACCCCCCTGAGCTGCCAGCCACCACCGGCCGAACCGCCGGCCCCAGCGCCGCCTCGCCACCCCGAAACAACTCCCCACCGCCGGTCCGCCGCCGCCCCGGCCAGCCCTCTAGGGCCCCCGCCCCCCACCCTGAACCCTAAGATAAATAGTGGGGTACCTCTCCGGCGAGCCCCCATCCCCGCTGTGGGAGGTTCTTCCTTAACTCCGGCGAGCTCCCCCCCCCCCCACCCCCTGAAAATCGACTGACGCGAAAGTCAATTCAGTCGATTGAAGTGTAGCTAAATCGGAGCAGAGTAGCAGCACGAGCAAGGGGAAGAGCAGCAGCAGCAGCGCGAGCGAGCGAGAGCTGGAGCAGCAGCAGCTGAGCGAGCGAGCGGTCGAGCGAGAGCCGGAGCAGCAGCAGCAGCGCGAGCGAGCGAGCAAGAGCCGAAGCAGCAGCAGGAGATCCGGCTGGTATTGACGCCGCTGCCAAAGGGGCCTCGCACTGGGGGAGAGCCGCCGTGGAGATGTCGCCTGCGGCGCAGGCTTCAAGGTAGCCGCTCCATGCGGGTGCGGGATGGAGCACCATAGGCGCCGGGAGGTCGAGTTAAGGTGAAGGTGCGATGCGATGAGTGTACAACCTCTTTGGTGGCGCCGAGTAGGCCTCGGCTTCGTCCGATGAGTCGGTGAGGATGATGCGGTTCCGGTGGAGCAGGTTAAGGCACGCTATGGGGATGGAACAACCGCGATAGATGAGGCGATCGTTGGAGCAGCTCCTTGGAGGTGGAGGACGGGGCGGCTGAACCGGCGGGACGACGGATCCTCATCCAGGGAGATGGACGAGGGACGTCGAGCTGTTGCGGTGGATGACTTCGTCGGGGAAGAGGCTCCGGCTGGGCATCAGTGAGGTGGCGGACGGAGGAGGGTGGGGTTTCGCGGCTGGAGCAGAGAGGTTATGGCGGCCTGGGAGGGGGTGAACCATGACTTAGGGACGCACTTGTCCAAACTGTAGGGTGTGTTACAAAATTACCCCCCACCGATTTGAACTAGTGGCCCTTTCGGCTCAGGGTTAGAAGGGGGATTCCGGGTGTCGGGATTTGGCAGCTGGGTGGAGTTTTCGCGCGTGTTGTAATTTCGGGATAGTAAGGTGCGGGTTGTGAAGGCGCCAGTTTTGGGAGCACGATATCTGAATTTTCGGGATATAACAAGGCGTGGGTTGAATTTTAGGGACAAGCCTAACGTGTAATATTGTACTTGTACATACCAAATCAATTCGCACTTCCCTCAACCAAAAAGAAAACAAAAAAAATAAAACTATTCACACCACACAAAGAGAAAGTCTTGCCCCGTTTTACTATAAAAATGCTATTCAAAGCTACTATGAATCCATGTTATGTCCAATTAAATTTTTCCGCTTGCTGTATAATGCATGTAACCTACTCATACCAACATTTTAGTGCATTCCAAATGTCTATACTACCGCTGCAATTCGAACTGAATTTGAATTCGTTTCTCTATTTCAATAAGAACCTACAATCATGATTGTTGCCAACTTCAACCATCATTCGTGTATTACCTTAATAACACATCACATGATTACTATAGAGATAGATATTTTCTATGTGTACTACATGAACTCGAATTCTATTTTTTGAATACACTTGATGTTGATTCCAAATAATAGTACATTTGATGTACTAACTATATATTCATAATCTAAACCATGTTCCATACGTACACCGTGTTTATCACACATAGTATAGTGCCCCACCCCCTACATTATGACAAGTATTTAGACCTGAGCTGCAAAAGCCACACATTAGCCCAAATTATGATCAATGTTCTATATGTTATACGTAGTACTAGCAAAATGCCCATGCGTTCCACGGAACATTAACATGATCAAGGGGAGGCCTAATTTGCAAATATGGAGAGGGGTGCGGGTATCTTTTTTCGAAATTGCCCTATCCGTCAGTTATAAATCGGACGGCCTATATTGCAGGATGGCAGGCACACCACCATCAACAACTCCGTTTTTTACAAGAGTAGAGATAAAATATATTATATGTAGTATAACATGTTCATAACCACACCATGGGTATCACTGTTATATATATTCACAGATGCGTCGGTTTAAAACACTATGATAAATTCTTCAAATATCCGAATTTGCTTTTTATAATGACGTATGATCTCTATTCGTCTTTTACACCCACACAATCCTCTTATCTTTGTAGCTAGCGCTAACTTTCTCTCGTGCATGCACACGCCCACATCACTCTCACCCTCCCTCAGCATTCTCTAGCTCCATCGCGCAAATTCGTCTTTTCACTTTATGTCGTTCACCCACGGTGTGTGTAGGCCCCCAGCTCCTTCTTTACGGCACACATCGATCGATATGCCTCTCTAGCCAGGTGTGCCTAGCACAAACACAAGCTTCCCCTCTTCTCTTATCATCGTCCATGCCTCACTCCCACCACTCTTTTCATTGATCTCGTACTCGCACACTCCTTCCCCCTCGATATAGTATGACTCTCGCACCACCTCCTAGATGCATCCCTCATTCTCTATCCTTCTCCTCGTGCCTCATTTGCTTCTAACACACACATGCATGTATACCGATCGATCTCCCAACATATACCTAGGTCGACTTTAACTATTCCCCCCCATCGATCGACGTACCTCACAAGTTATGCCCTGACAAAGGACGATTGATCTTCCTATGTAGTTATGTCCGCTTACCACAGCCATATCGTCCCCCCTCATCATTCGTGCATGCCTCCCGACCTGCTCTCACACGCACGCACGCAGACAGCAGGCGATCGTCCCTCTCTTATTGATATTGCAGGCGTGTCCTCCGGTTGTCTAGCAAGCCTATCCCACCATTTGTTAGAAGCAACTCCACTACCACCCCCTCCAACACTCTAGCTCTGTCTCTCTCCCAACCTTATTCCTCTCCTACACATATGCATGGATGTTGATCAATCTCCCTTAATACATGAGGTAGATCGATCTCCCTTAATACATGAGGTAGGCCTCTCTCCTCCTCCACACATATACCAGCCATTGTACCTTTATAGTTAATTAGGCCTCCCTCCCCCCCACCACACACCGATAGTCGAGCGCTGTAGGTAGGTATCCCTGCCACAGAGAAAAACTGCACATGTCCCCTCTCACGTTCCAGTAGGCCAGACACTCTATATCTTTGACGTGGGCACACACAAATTCGATGGCACTCTTTATCGATCGCGCTCGCACACACACATCATCCCTCTCTTCGATTCTATGGACACTTCAAGCCGATGATACCTCCACTCTCTTCTCGTGGATCGCCCCCTCTATATATATGATATATCTAGGACTCTATTTCACACACATTGCATATGTTACATTTTTTGATTGACCCCCCCCCCCCACTATATCTCTCTACATTTGTATCTCTCTCACACAACCCCACGTAGGTGGTGTACCTATACAAGAAGAGAATAGGTGCACCATGCATGTACTCACGCTTCGTGCCCAGCCACACCCGCACGGGTACACAGTGGAGCTCATTTCTGTACGAAATGGCAGCCCACATGCTAATTTGAACGCGTGTAGCGGTTATTTACCTACGGAGGTCGTGTACCACGTGTGCACAAAACAAAGTTCGACTTGATGCGGTTGGCGCATTATTTTTAAATAAATTTATATCGCTCAATGGCACGTACACAGAATATTAAACGATTTTTATGGAGAAAAAGGTAATCCGCTCCACTATATACAATGGAGCCTGCCTGCCTGGTTTGTCTCTCTTCAGAGTATCTCACACAAGGCTGCGGTGGCCTCTCTCTCTCTCACCGTTGGTCATAGATCCGGCCGCATCCCGTCCGTCGGTGGAAAGGGAGGACGTGCATTGTTTCTCCGTTCGACGGTGCCGAGGCAGCCCGTCCCGATCTGCGGTACACGCTGTTCTCTCTAACCAAGCTCCAGCGCGGTAGGGCCTACGCCACCTTCTCGCTGCCGCAGTATGGGCAGATTCCGCCCGCCGCCGCTCACCTAGTTACATCCCGACGACCTCCAGGTATTGTCGGGGAAACGACACCTATGGGATCACAAGAATCCCTACTACGGTTGCCGGGGCACAGGGTTGCAAGAAGAGCAGGATCTCAGAGCCAAAGACGAGGATCGTTTACCTGTGTTCGGTCGCGAGGATGCGTAAAACCCTAGTCCTGCTTTGGTGGGTGTATTTCAGAGAGTTCTTGAGCTCTCGAACTAGCTGTGGTGAGTGCGTGGTTCGAAAGAGCCGAATCCTTCTCCAGTACACCATGGGCCTCCTTTTATAGTCGAAAGGGGCTGCCACAGTGGCACACAGGAGGTGGAAAGGCACACAGTGCTATGAGCTTATCGCTCGTATTACAGGACAAGACGCATTTAATGCATAGCTTAGCTGTCCCCTTGCTTTATCGGGGACGGAGGTGAGGCCCATCCCGTCCGTTGCCGCTCTTCCTCGCTTCGACACGCGCCCTGGCCAATGAGGCATGCGGTGCCATGTAGGCAGGCAGGCAGCTGAGGTGGCGCGGCGGTGGAGCCTTCACAAAGATTTGCATGCCACCACGCAGGCGCTTGACGAGTTGGCCTGGGAGCTGAATGTTTCCATGCAGGTGCCCACCCAGCTGGTTGGGCTGGCAGTTGCATGTGAACGGTGGTGGAAACTTGGTTGGCGCGGGTCTGGCGGTGGCTCTGCTGGCGTCTTTGGCGAGGACCTTGCCGGGTGGCCCGGCAAGGGTCTTACTGTGTGGCCCGGCAAGGGTCTTGCCGCGGCGCGCTGTCGTCCCTGGCAAGGACCTTGCCAGGGGTCTAGTGGCCTTCCTCGGCAAGGATCTTGCCGAGGATCATCGTCTTCTAATCCTCATCTGATCTTGAATATGTCTTCACAAAGATCTGCATGCCACCACAAAGGTGCCTTCCCGAGCCCTGGCCCCACGTGGATGATGGCGTTGGGGACCGTGGGCTCAATGGTGGCTCGCTCTATTCTGTTGGTGTGGGGCGAGCTGCCCCGGCAAGGGTCTTGCCGGGGATGCTGAAGCTGCCTCGGCAAGGGCCTTGCCGGGGGAACCTTCTTCGTCCCTCTGCTCTTTGTGGTCTTGGCCTTGGCGTTGCTCTGGCTGTCTTGGGCTTCGGTCTTACCTTGGCTCACCTCCCCTGTTCTGCTTGGTGCGACTGCATGCGCTCCCCGCTGCCGTGCACAGGAAAAGGGGTACAAAGGTGCGCCCTTTCTTTTGTACACCGATAGGAGCCTCCGGGCCTGGGCCACACATAAGCGCGGCATGTTGTTGGGCTAGGCCCAAAACGGTGTGCGGGCAGGCGGGGCGGTTTTTACCGCGGTAAAACTTTTCGCGCGCCGCGCTTCCCACGACCCGCGCGTGCGGCGCGGCATGGAGGGGTGTGCGTGACGTGGGCGGCATGCATGGGGTGGTTTCTGCACGCATGCGTCACATCGTAGTAAAGAGGCGACTCGCGCCTTCCCCGTAAAAAGAGGGAGGCATGGAGGCGCGGCTCATTTACTGAATGGGGCCGGGTCGCGGTCTTCAAGGCGTCCACAACCCATGATCACGGGGTGGGGAGAGGTCTCTTCACTCGTCCCCTCGGTTCTGCACGCCCGCCACGCGTCCTTCATGCGCGTGGGGTGGCAAGCGGTGGAGGCGGGAAACCGGGCCGTCGCTGGTTGGGGCAGCGGGTCGGTCCCGATTCTCTGCGTCTCCGGTGGCTGGATTGGTCGAGCAGGGTGGCCGAGCCCCGACCTCGCCCCTTTATAAGGAGGGGGAAGGGGGATGGCGTCCTGCACTCTCCTGTCATCTATCTCCTCTCGCTTCTGCTTCTTCTTTCCACTCGTCGTGGAGAAAGGGAATCCTGGTCCCTCGACGGTGGCGGTGAGGGTCGCCGCTCGTCAGCGTGTCCCCCCTCCTCCTAAGCCCATGGTGGTAGAGCCGGCCACGAGGGAAAGGGGGAGGGGGCGAGGCCGTGGGCGAGGCCGGGGCAGAGGTCGTAGTGCTCGGGGAAGAGGAGGACGGGGCAGCGCGCCGGCTTCGCCCCTGCCGATGATGCCTTTTCCGATAGAAGGCCATGTTGGAGACCAGCCCGTGAATTCTTCATCAGGCTGCGCTGGCCTCCGCATCACCGTCTTCATCTTCCCGCCCCGTTCGCTTGAGAGATGGAGCGTAACCCGCCCCAATCCATCAGATTGCACATGAGGGGCTGTGGGAATGGGGGCACGCAGGTCGACGTCGACTTCCTAGCTCCTCGGGTGATGTACCTCCGCCGCGGATGGAAGACGTTCGCCCGCATCCACAGCCTGACGGCAGGGCTTGTCCTCTACTTCAAATTAATGGAGGACGGCCTGCTCTCCGTCAAGGTCTTCAGAGACTTCGGGACTCGCCTGAAGTGTTGCGTGGAGAGCTCCTCCGACGGAGATTCCAACGATGGAAGCTCTTCCTCGAGCGAAAGTGATGAGGAGGACAGCGGGGCAGATGACGGGGACGAGTCCGACTAGGCGTCGGACGCCCCGCGCCTGGGCGGGTGCGGCAGCAGCAGCATCTGCACCTGGCCGCTCCTCCGGCAGAGTTTTGCCGGGGTGGGGCCAGCTCCTTGAACTTCTCGGGGCCGTCTCCTTGGGCGGCTGGCGTCGGGAGGCCGCGGAAGAGGAAGAGGGCGGGCGGCAAGGCCGTCAACTCGGAGTACGCGGGCACCGACGCCTTCATCGCGTATTGCCGGTCCTGCCGCCTCATCTTCCAGCTCCTTTCACGACACCTTCATCACCGCCCACCTGCATGGCCACCGAGGTGTTCTCTTGGTGCTTTCTGCTGCTCGTAGCTTCGCCTAGGCGCCTTTTGCCCTTTCGCCTCCTTGACCTACCTCCCGAGGAGAGGGACAAGAAAGGGGTTACGGCATCTTATCTCTTTTTAGTTTGTAAGTTCATGGTCTATGTTAAATTTAGAACTTGTAATCCCCTTGCTCATGTTTTTCATCCCGTATGAACTATACCTGTATGGGATGTTTTTAATAAAAAAGGGATGCTTGCCGGGTTTTTCGTTCGTGGGTAGACCACGCGACAAGGAGCGAATCCTTGTTATTATTTAAGATAAACATTTTTCGCTCAGCAACAGGCCTTGCTGTCCCCTTCACTCGACCATTCTCGCGCTCTTGGCGGAGGCAGGGATGAAGTGGGCTTTAGGCTCCTCGTTTTACCTCCTTGCCGCCGCAGCTACAACCAAATCCAGACCTAGGAGATAATCCTTAGGTATAGGAAAAAGGGGAGCACGGTAGCCTGGAGATAAGACGAGGTTTCACATGCCCTAGTTCCGTTCCGAAATGCACAACAGAGGATGAAAGACTTATCTGGATCTGCAGCCCCCCAGCAACCTCATCTTGCCGCGGTTGGATCCTTGTGCTTGCAGCCCCCGGCAACTCTGGTTTGCCGGGGTCGGGACGCTGGTCCGTTTCCTTTCTTCCAAGTAGCTCAGCAGAAGTACTCACGCGCCCTGCGAACCAAAGGAGGACAGAAAAGAACAGATAGACGCGCACTCGACCTCTAAGCTAGGGGTTAGTCGCTGCTGAGCACTATCAACCCTAACCAAGGAAGAGACTCGACCTAGCATGCATGCTATGACTTAGGGCGCCAGCGCTTCATTTATTTATGCTCAGGGTCTGCGCCTGGCTTTGTAAGAAGGGTTGCATGCCTCGCCGGCAAAGCTTGTACAAAAGGTGGCTTGCCGGGAGGCCCGGCAAGCCGGGCCTTACGGGTAAAACCTGCGAAGATGCTCGATGTTCCAGGAGTTTCTCACTGTAACAGCATCTTCGGTCTCCAGGCGGACAGCGCCGGGCCTGGTGACTCGTATTACCCGATAAGGGCCTTCCCACTTCAGCGCCAACTTGTTGGAATTCTTGGCCGACTGAACGCGCCAAAGAACAAGGTCGCCTTCCTCAAAGCTTCGGGCATGAACCTTGCGGCTATGGTAGCGGCGCAAGGCTTGCTGGTAGCGTGCTACTCTCACAGCCGCCCGAAGACGATCTTCCTCAAGGAGTGTCGCGTCGTCTTGGCGCAACTGCTCTTGCTCAAGCTCATCATAAGCGAGTACTCGAGGTGACCCGTATATGAGTTCTGTGGGGAGAACTGCTTCTGCCCCATAGACCAGGGCAAAAGGTGTCTGGCTAGTGGCTCGATTTGGCGGCGTCCTGATTGACCAAAGAACTGCCGGCAATTCATCAATCCAGCGCCTTCCGCTCTTGCGTAGCTTGTCAAAAATCTTTGCTCTTAGGCCTCGCAACACTTCAGCGTTTGCCCTCTCCGCTTGGCCGTTGCTCCATGGGTGTGCCATGGAAGCAAAACAGACCTTACTGCCAAAGTCTTGGATGTACTACATGAAGGTGTGGCTTGTGAACTACGTGCCGTTGTCGGTGATGACTCCGTTTGGCACACCAAAACGGCAGACCAGTCCCTTGAAAAACTTGGCAGCTGATTGAGCAGTCACCTTTCTCACTGCTTCCACCTCCGGCCACTTTGTGAACTTGTCGATTGCAACGTACAAGTACTCAAAGCCCCCAACAGCACGAGGGAAAGGGCCCAGTATATCGAGCCCCCAGACCGAGAATGGCCAGGAAAGAGGGATTGTTTGAAGGGCTTGGGCTGGTTGATGAAGCTTCTTTGAATGGAACTGACACGCTTCACACTTGGTTTCTAGTGTCGTCACATCCTGGAGGGCGGTGGGCCAAAAGAAACCTTGCCTTAACGCTTCTTCGGCAAGGGCCCTTGACCCTATGTGGGAGCCACATATGCCTCCATGTATCTCCGCCAACAGCTCCAGTCCTTCCCCCCGGGGAATGCACTTCAATTTCACGCCGTTCGGCCTTCTCATGTACAGGACTTCGTCGACGAACTGGTACAGGGCGGACCGCCGGGCTACTTTCTCTGCTTCTTCCTGCTCCTCAGGAAGTTCCCCTGTTTGGAGGAATTGGACAGTATGTTGTGCCCACGCCGGAGCCTGGGGCTCGACGGCAAGGACCAAAGGCATTTCCTCAGCCATGGGCGCGGTTGTCTCCATGGCCAGGGCTTGACGCCCTGCCGGAGCCAGTTGCCCTTCGGCGAAGTTCAAGACATCTGCGGCAAAGACTTTGCCGCAGACCTGTGGGCTCGGTAGGAAAGTACTTGCTGGCACCTGACTTCCTCCGCTTGTTCTGCCCCGTTGATGGTTCGACGGATGGTTGAGTTAACCGAAGCAAAAAAGGTACCTGGTTCCATAGGTAGCTTGAATGCAGCATGCTTTGATAGGTAATCGGCGGTGTCGTTCTCCATTCGAGGGACGTGCTCCGCTTGGATACCGTCAAAGCGCTCCTCCAGCTTCCTCACTTCATCTACGTAAGCTTCCATCAATGGGCTCTGGTAATCCTTGTTGACCTGCCTGACAATGAGCTGCGAGTCGCCCCTGACGATGAGCTTCTTAACCCCGAGGTCTGCCGCGATCCTGAGACCGGCAAGTAATCCCTCGTACTCAGCAATGTTGTTGGTGTACATCTCCCGGGGAAAGTGCATCTGGATCACGTACTTGAGGTGCTCTCCGATGGGTGCGATGAACAGCACACCAGCACCGGCGCCTTGTAGCGAGAAAGCCCCATCAAAGTACATGATCCAGTCGCGGTCTGCTTCCTTGCCGGGGAGAGCGGTCTCCTGGATTTCTTCGTCTTTGGATCTGGCGACGTGCGGCCGGTCGTATGGCACGCGAACGACGCCGCTCGCCAGTTCTCGACCGCTGTGGCGTCTTTGGTGCTTTCGCGGGACGCGCCCAGTCTGTCCGCGACGGTCCATCGCTTTCGTCCGCACCGGCACGGGCCGTTCGGCTCCCAATGAGCCGATCGCCGTGGTCGTCTTCTTCTTAGGAGCCATGGCGAGGAAGAACTGCTAGGCAAACTACTAGACCATATTCTCACAATTGCGCCCCCTACCTGGCGCGTCAAAGATGTCCGGGAAACGACCTATGGGATCACAAGAATCCCTACTATGGTTGCCGGGGCGCAGGGTTACAAGAACAGCATGATCAGTAGCCAGCACGAGGATCGTTTACCCAGGTTCGGGTCGCGAGGATGCGTAAAACCCTAGTCCTGGTTTGGTGGGTGTATTTCAGACAGTTCTTGAGCTCTCGAACTAGCTGTGGTGAGTGCGTGGTTTGAAAGAGCCGAATCCTTCTCCAGTACGCCATGGGCCTCCTTTTATAGTCGAAAGGGGCTGCCACAGTGGCACACGGGAGGTGGAAAGGCGCACAGTGCTATGAGCATATCGCTCGTATTAAAGGACAAGACGCATTTAATGCGTAGCTTAGTTGTCCCCTTGCTTTATTGGGGACGGGGGTGAGGCCCATCCCGTCCGTCACCGCTCTTCCTTGCTTCGACACGCGCGCTGGCCAGTGAGGCATGCGGTGCCATGTAGGCAGGCAGGCAGCCGAGGTGGCGTGGTGGTGGAGCCTTCACGAAGATCTGCATGCCGCCACGCAGGCGCTTGACGAGTTGGCCTGGGAGCTGCATCTTGCCACGCAGGTGCCCGCCCAGCTGGTTGGGCTGGCAGTTGCATGTGAACGGCGGTGGAAACTTGGTTGGCGCGGGCCTGGCGGTGGCTCTGCTGCCATCCTTGGTGAGGACCTTGCCAGGTGGCCCGGCAAGGGTCTTGTGCCGCGGCGCGCTATCGTCCCCGGCAAGGACCTTGCCGGGGGTCTGGTGGCCTTCCTCGGCAAGGATCTTGCCGAGGATCGTCGTCTTCTAATCCTCATCTGATCATGAATATGTCTTCACAAAGATCTGCATGCCACCACAGAGGCGCCTTCCCGAGCCCTGGCCCCATGTGGATCATGGCGTTGGGGACCGTGGGCTCAAGGGTGGCTCGCTCTGTTGGTGTGGGGCGAGCTGCCCCGGCAACAAGGAGTCTTCTTAGGGAGCTCTGAAAACTACCTCGGCAAGGGTCTTGCAGGGGGAACCTTCTTCATCCCTATTCTCTTTGTGGTCTTGGCCTTGGCGTTGCTCTGGTTGTCTTGGGCTTCGTTCTTACCTTGGCTTACCTCCCTCGTTTCGCTTGGTGCGACTGCACGGCTCGATCGCCTGCCGTGCATGTAAAGGGTACAAAGGTGCGCCCCTTCTTTTGTACACCGACAGGTATCCCCTCCGGCCTTGCTCCACTGCCCGTCTTCCCATGTTGTTCTTTGTGGATCTTCCATAGTTCTTTGCCCAAAACGTAGCTCATTCGGCGTACTTTCCATATTGCAATCTCGTCCTCACACCGTTTCAGAGAAACTCAACCGTGTTGTTATCTTCCCTTAGGACAGTGAATATGCTTCTTTTTGTCGTCGCATGTGTCATCAACTGTTATTGGCCAGTAATTGTTCCCTTTCTACCTCTATTTGCAAATAGGGCTATCCATTTCACCTCGTTGCTATTGTGACCTTTTGGTGAATTGCACAAATCACTTTTTTCTTAAGAGTGTTTTGTGAAGTTGTACTAAAATGTCGCACGGGCAACGTCTCTACATTTCAGTCTTGTTGCACAAAGGGAGATTGGTTTTGCTCTATCCTCCTCATCCAACTCCGAGCCTAATCTTCTCCAACTAGTTAGTCTTAAGAGAGACTGCAAAGGTGACCGGCTTCTATTTGTGTGTTTATTGTTTGATCAGCAGTCCTCTATTATCGTAATCATACTTAATATCTTTTGAACAGGGACGCTCAACTCTATTTTAGTGGAACTGCACAAAATGATCGGAATGTTGCATGCTCCAGACAGCTACTTTTTTTCCCAACATGCCTTGTTGATTTAGACAGAGCTGGGGGGACGTTGCTGCCAATGAAAGCATGGATCAATTTTAATTTAACACCTTCTCACAACTTTGCCTTCAGTTGTGATGTAAATATTAGCTCTGGTCTGCTAATAATTGAGATGCATTAGCAAGGAAGTTAGTTTTTATTGTTTCCGAAAGAGCATCGATGGCAAGACACACGAAGCAAAAGCTGAAAGCTCACACCATTGTACAATTTCATGTCGCTGGAAAATTATTTGTATAGTACGTCAATTATGTAAACAAATGTTGGAAGCTTAATAGTATTGCCAGAAGCCTCTTTGGCATCCGGGTCCATGTGCCATGCACAAAATTATACTCCTTCGTTCCTAAATATTTGTCTTTTTACAAATTTCAAATGGGCATATTTTAGAGTGTAGATTCACTCATTTTGCTTCGGATGTGTACTCCCTCCGTTCCTAAATATTTGTCTTTCTAGAGATTTCAACAAGTGACTACATACGGAGCAAAATGAGTGAATCTACACTCTAAAATATGTCTATATACATCCGTATGTAGTAGTCCATTTGAATCTCTAAAAATACAAATATTTGAGTAGTCACTCGTTGAAATCTCTAGAAAGACAAATACTCCGGAGTATATTTAAGAACCGAGGGGGTAGTGCACAGCCACATGGGAGACTCAGCCCGGTCGTTGCGCTGCATTGATAGTGAGTAACGAGCTGTCAAATCATAAGCCTCACCTTTCCCACTGTAAGTTGCTCAGAAGAAGCAACCATCAATACGCTCTTCTTTGAATCCGCTCATACTACTCCATCCGTCACTGTTTATAGAGCGCGCTTCAGAAAAAGAAAAAACCTCTGGGACCAAGGCGACTAGCGATCGGCCTGAAAAATAGCATTGGTAGTTATAGCACGGCGTCTATTACTAGAGGAAATTATGCGTACACACATGCATGTAGTGCTTCCACCCCGGGTACACACATGCATGCACTTACTCCACTCCATAGTACATCGAGAGAAAATTGTGGACTTGATTACGGTTACCACGCCCTAATTAATTGAGCGTTAAACCAAACGCGTCTAAAGTCTCTCTGGTGGTGGAAATGCATCATAATGAAGCGCGCACTGTAAAATGTGACGGAGGGAGGAGTGGTATGAAGGTGCAAAACCAAGTACGCGTATGGTCAGTTGGTCAACGCACCTCCTCTTGGCATATCACTGACATGTGGGACCGGACTGTGAGCAAACCGATCTCAATTGACGGTAAAATGGCCAACCCGCCGTTCCTTGAGAGAGACGAGGAGCGAGAACACACAGACGGGCTCGAACGGAGGCCAAGATATATTCGAGCATGGTTGATCGATATCATCTTTACATGTTGGGCTGCCGTTTTCCGCCCTTCTCCGGAATAAATGTGTACTTTATTAGAGATTAAAAAATAAGAGTACAGACGCTCCACCATGCGGTTCTAGTAGTAGTACTACTCGTACTACTAAACCTTGCGCTTGGCTCTTCGCCTCTTCGTGAAGTCGAACAATGACGGTACTCCGCATGTTCGGTACTACACTGTATGCCTATGGCAATCTGACACCGAATGAACTGATGCATATCCACCGCCTGGGCGAGGGTAGGTTGCATTAGTCAAAAGGTGTAAGAGCTTCACCTTATCCTGCAAGCTTCTCCTCGTTCTGCGAGTTGACGGGACACACCGAAAAGTAGTGCTAGTCCATATTCCCTCTTTTTTGATTAATATGGCTTAATCTTTTTTGCGGGTAAATGAGAGAGCTTTATTCATATATAAGCATTCTTAGGACGATCAGCCAAGACACTGGTCACTAGGAAGCGAGGTACCCCGCAAAAAAAGAAGTAGGAAGCGAGGTGTTTCATCAAGCCAGCTCCCGGCCACATTCAAAGTGCAGCAAGCACGGTTCGCACAAAGATGCGCCACAAGGTTTGCTGGCCTGTTTACATGCTGAATAACAAAAAAAGAGGAAATATTACCGGGCGCTCCTATTTGTAATAGGATATGAGCCAAAATTAAGCGAGAATTGTGGCGAGTGTTCCATGCAATCAACTTCCATTATCACATGCGAGAACCCTCGAACAGAACCAAATGTGTTGAAGATTGCTTTATCACATTTTAAAAATATAATAAGAGTGCAGATGCTCCTCCATCCAGTTCCTAGTACTAGTATAGTACATACCTCTATAGACTATAGTAGTAGTACTAGTACTAGTAAACTTTGCGCTTGGCTGTTCGCCTCTTCGGGAAGTCGAACAATAATAGTACTAGTATAGTGTATGCTTCTGGCTATCTGACACCGAATTAACTGTTGCACGTCCACCGCCTGAGCGAGGGAGAGCTTGCTCCTTGTCCTGCGAGCCACCGCGCGCAAGCTTCTCCCCTCCTGCAAGCTTCTCCTCGTTCGGCAAGTTGACAGGACACAGCAAAGTAATGCTAGTCCATACTGCCTCCTCTCCGGTTAATATGGCTTAATTTCAAACGAGATAAATACACTGCTCTGCATCAGTATATTTGTAAAAATACGGCGATGGACTTCATAATACGCTCATTGCACTCAATATACACATTTTCTAGTGTTTATACGGTCACTAGCTCACCTGGCTGAGTATGTGTGTGCATGCACGTAGGTTGAGCACTTGAGCGTGACTGTGTGTTACATCGTGTGCTCGAACATGCATGCATTAGGGCGTCGCTGCTTTTTGGCCCATGTGAACGTTTGACTGTTGCATACACGTAGGGGAATGCGTGTAGGTGCCACTAAAGGAGCAGTCAAATCACACAAAGAAGTTAGTCGGAAGAAGCAACCATCATTTCACTCTTGGTGACACGTCGCAATATAAAATGGTTGATATGGAGAGAAAAAGAAAACCACTATATATACACTAGCAGGAGCCTAAGCTACAAGCCTGCTTGCTTGGGTTGCTCTCTTCACAAGCATAGAACGACAATGGCCACACCGCTGGTCACATGTCCGGCCTGATCCCGCAGCTGGGGGAAGGGAACAATGTTCTGCGTAGACGCTGTCGACATCGGCGAGGGAGGAAATCCATAGTCGGTGCGTCCCTGTCGGTGTACAAAAAGAGGGGTACACTTTTTGTACCCCTATAACTGTGCACGGGCAGCCTGAGCCGCGGGCACCACCGCACTGAGCAAGGCAAGGGAGGTCAGCCAAGGTAAGGCCGAAGCTCGAAAAGAGCAGAACGACGCCAAGATCAAGACCACAAAGAGCAAAGGGGACGAAGTGGACTCCCCCGGCAAGATCCTTGCCGGGAGGCGGTTTTAGCAAACCCGGCAAGACCCTTGCCGTGGCAGCTCGCCTCACACCTACGGAGCGAATCACCCTTGAGTCCACTGCCCCCATGGGGCAAGGATTCGGGAGACATTCCCGTGGTGGCATGCGGATCTTTGTGAAGACATTCAAGATCAGATACACACTATAGAATATGACGACCCTTGGCGGGATCCCAGCCAAGGAGGACCACAAGGCCCCCGGCAAGAGCCTTGCCGGGGATGACCGCAGGCGCCACGGCAAGACCCTTGTCGGGGCTACGGCGAGGCCCTTGCCAAGAACACCCGTAGGGCCACCATCAGGCCCACGCCAATCAAACCTCCACCACCTTTCGCATGTGGCTGCCGACCCAACCAGTTGGGCAGGCACCTGCGTGGCGGCAAGCGGATCTTCGTGAAGACCCCCCACTGCGCCACCTCAGCTGCCTGCCTGCCTACATGGCACCACGGGCATCGCTGGCCAGGGCGTGCCAGACGACATCGAAAGGGAGCGGCGACGGACGAGACAGGGCTCTCCCCCGCCCCCGATAAAGCAAGGACACCTAAGCAAGACGCATTAAAGGCGCCTTGTCATGTAATGCGAGGGATAAACTCACATCATTGTACCCTTTCCACCTCCTGTGTGCCACTGTGGCAACCCCTTTCCCTATAAAAGGAGGCCCAAGGCGACCAGGAGGAGGATTCGGCTTTTTGGAGCTCCTCACGCCCCATTGCTAGTTCAAGAACACAAATAAACAAAACACCAAAGCAGGAGTAGGGTTTTACGCATCCTCGCAGCCCGAACCTGGATAAGGAAACCGTGTGCTATCTGTTTGATCCGCTCTTCTCACGACCCAGCGCGACCGTAGTAGGGATTCTTGTGATCCCATAGGTGTCGCTTCCCACCGACATCTTTGGCGCGCTGTAGGGGGCGCGGTTGTGAGAATCGGCTCTAGCAGTTAGTTCGACGCTTCTTCATCGTCATGGCGCCCAAGAAGAAGATGACGGTGGTGGCGGTTGGCCCGTCGGAAGCGGACATCCCGTCTCCGACGCAGGCGAGCAGCGGACCGTCGCAGAAAGGACCCGGGCACTGTTCGCGAACACCAACACTTTCCCAAAGAGGCGAAGTTTGGGAGGCGGCGATGTCCGTCTTGCCGTAACGGGCCGCACGCCGCCAAATCCAAAGACGGAGCCAGGCCCTCCGCGGGTGGCGCGGGGCCTTCCAAGATCGCTGCCACCCCGCCCGAAGGTGACGCGAGGGCTTCCAAGACTCCCACGCCGGCGCCGATGGCGCGCTCCTCTCAAGCAGCACGCGACGAATGGCGTAGTCACGCCGAGGACCCCGAGCGTCGCCGCGGAAAGAGCCCCGAGCGCCACTCCCAGGATTTAGAAGACCTGCCTGCTCGCCGAGGCGCTGGCGAAGATGGCATGCGACCGCGGGGACATGATAGAGCTCCGCCGACATGGTCAAGTCGAAGCGCGTCGCGATCCGTGCAGGTTTCGCTGCCACCAACGCCAGCAGAAGCCCTGGCGCGCGCGCAGTTGCTCCTCGATTTTCCTCCCACTACGGGGAAACTCGACGAATGGAGAACCACTATCCGAAGCCTTATTGCGGTGGCTGACGGTGTCCTGGACTAGGGGGTACTCACCGCGTCATCTCCCGATCTGTTAGATTGGGCCGAGGACCCCCATGGCCGTATACTCATGGGCCAGTCCGACGGTTACGATACAAGGAAGATTCCACAAGACTTGGCGATCAAGACAAGGGCTCCTCCCCACCGGCGTATTCGGCTAGGACTCTTGTTATCCTAGGCCTCTGGTGCATTATATAAACCAGGGCCAGGCTAGTCGACAGATATACGATATACAACAATCATACCATAGGCTAGCTTCTAGGGTTTAGCCTCTTTGATCTCGTGGTAGATCTACTCTTGTAACACACATCATCAATATTAATCAAGCAGGACGTAGGGTTTTACCTCCATCAAGAGGGCCCGAACCTGGGTAAAACATCGTGTCCCTTGTCTCCTGTTACCATCCGCCTAGACGCACAGTTCGGGACCCCCTACCCGAGATCCGCCGGTTTTGACACCGACATTGGTGCTTTCATTGAGAGTTCCTCTGTGTGTCCGGCAAAAGGTCGATGGCTCGCCCGCAGGTCAACTGCAACTTCGGCATCTTCGTCACCAGCTCGACTGGTCACCTTGGTTCAACCAAGGACAGCGCCCTATCTCCGATCGTCATGTTCGGATGAGGGCCTTCATCAACATCAACTCCGATCTCTATCAAGATCATGGAGGAATCATCCAGGGGGGCCCGGGGGCTCAACGTCAACATTGCCCTAGGGCGACCGTACTATTTTTCTGGACAGCGGACTTGTGTCCGCCGCCACCGCCTCTTCAAGAGTCGTTTTAACGATTGCTTCGGTGGAATTGTGCGGAATTGAGTCTACAACAACCCTGGAAAATTTCATCGAGTTCCGATGGAGGAATCTCTGGCAATCTCCGATATACCGGAGCCGCATTGAATCTGGACGAGAATCCGGACGAGTTTAGGGCGTGGTGTCCAGATTCTAGCTCGGACTTCCTTTGGAAGATCCAACCGTTGATCAGCTGCGGAATTCCTATATCTACCACCCCTCAAAATTTCAGCTCGATCCGACCGTCCAAACTCCGGGAACCTTCCGATTAGTGCATCACTTTCCGGATCTGTTTTCTGCGCGAAAACGAATCCGACCCGAGTTCGTCTTTTTTATGAACGGGATTTCGGACATCCTTTTTGAAGAAATTTTATACGGGGTATTGTATTTTGTTCCCGAACACATCCCACTAACTTTAAAATCTTTTGAACATGATCTTCAACATCATGCTGGTGTCAAACCAGTCCGGCAATATTGCTCCACGGCTGCCGACCTGCGTTAGACACGTCGTCACTTTCTTGAGCCGAGCTCAACTTCTTCGGATCATCATCTCGATAAGCCTAACAACAGTCCGGCATCGCGAAGGATAAATCATCACCAACATTGCCGCCCCACGGATTACACGGAGCGGGCATACCGGCATCGCCAAGACGATCGCTTCATCAAGCGGCATCGACCACGCCACGACCTGCATCGGCCAGGCCGCACTATTGCTTCTTCAAGCTGGTGTTCATCACGCCCGACCTACTTCGACATCTCGGCTGGACCGGGGCTTCGCCATCTCTTCATCAACCTACTCCGGACACTTGGCGCCACTAGCCGACCAGGCAATGGGTACGCGGATCGAGTCCCAGTTTTGGGAATCACCTTCCTTCGGATTGCTACAACAAATAAACCAGGTGCTATTAATCCTAGTATTTCTTTTTGCTTGTTTGGGTTAATTTTTCTCAAGGAATTATTACTCTGGTTTGTCCATCATATGTACACAGGTCTATCAAATGGTGGCCGCATTATCGACGGTCGCATGATGGTTCGGTCGGTTTCATTACATAGTCCGTGACGCCGTCGCGTCCAAACTTCGAACCGAACTGTGAATTCAGGCCTTGCCATGCCTTTACCGCATCACGCCGCCGCCCTGCATCGACATTAATTTCGGCACCAGGCCATATTTCTTTTATTACTCACTTTGCATAAATTATTTATTATGCAACGATTTTTTTTATTACTATTATCTCTGGTTTGCACTATTTTTTGTGCACAGGAAAATGATCCAGCCGGACTATATCCTTTGACGTCACCTCGGCCGGACAGGGGGCTTCATTAACACTTCATTACCCCATGCGGTGGACTTCGGCATCACTCTGCCGTCCTGCATTGACCGTGCTATGTCACCACTTCACAGTGCCGAGCTCTTTGCTTCGCCACCTCGGGACCGGCTTGGGGGATGGAACCTTGTCCCGCATCAAGCTCGGACCGCATCGTCAATACCGAACACATTAACCAGCTAAGTTGCCTTCATGCTCAAAGTTTTAAATTTCTAACTTGTGTTCGGTTCGACCAAGCATTATACTTTTTGGGAAAAAAGTTGCTTGTAAAAATTTTCCTTATCGAAACTTTGTTCAAGATTACACTTGACGCGCTTACCCGCGCTCATTATACTCGGAGGCTTCTTTATGAAGCTTATTAATTCGGGCTTTATGCCCAACACATGTGTCATACTTCCGCATGTACCTTTTATTCACCATTATATGCATCGATATGACTTAAGTTTTGGCCAAGCTGAGTTGCTGGCTCCTGTGCTTACCCTCACGTTCCCGATTGTTCGGCTAGGTGGTAAAGGGAGCACCTCTGCGATTGTTACTGCCGGGTCAACCGGATGTGTACCTCAGACTGGGTGAAGCCGAAAGCTAGCATTCTTAAGGGCATATTCGATCGGTGAACTAAAAGATGATTTCTTACCTATTTATTTACCTGCCCCAGATGTTTTTCTGCTCTTTTTTCGCGGTCCGGACATGCACTTTAGGGCATGCCTCCCGAGAAAGGAACCCCTAACGGAACTATTCTCCACGGAAGATGTTTCTTACTAACCATGTAATATAACATAACTAGTTGGGCACTTATGCGATAAAGCACTAATGACCCTCACGCCTGGTCTCCACGCATGCCCCGGTTTTTATAACGCGAGGGTATTCGGACACACTCGCACTATTGGGTCCAGAAGTTGAAGCAAAAAGGTCCGCTACGACAAACGATCTACAATCCGGCTAGAAGGCATTCTACATGTCACTTTACATTTTATAGTCAACTTTTACCCAAGTCGCTTGGGGGCTCTTATGTTTATTTGAGCCGTTTCATACTAAGTGTTTTTCTTCTTAGTCGTTGCAAAGTTAAAGCACGGCAAGAATTTTTTTTCTAAAGTCCAATTTTCGGATTGGCACGAACACTTGATCTTGTTAGGACGTCATGTTTTTACTGACGTTTTTTGGTTTTCCTAGCTTGGCACTTTTAAACTTTTTATTTGTTTTCAGCACAAGTCTAGCAGTGCAAAGACGGACACCTTTAGAGATTCGGCAATTACATTCTCTGATATTTCTATATATGCATCGGTTTGCCAATTGTGTCTTCGGTCAATAGTTGGGTTGCCCGGCTCCTGCGCTTGCCTCCTATGTTCCGCTTTGTTCGGCTAGGTGTGCAAAGGAGAACCACTGCGATTGTGCTTCCATTTCGCATGGTCAAGCACCTCGGTGGAGAAAGCCAAACCGACTGTCACATTAGGTGTAAACTGGTCAGCGATCCGATGACTATATTAAATAACGGGCCATTCATAAAATTGGCCGAAGTGTTTCCGGCTTGACCTCGACTGTCGCCGAACACTACCGGGGGCTAGTAACTGGCCTCCTGAACTAAATCCTCAATATTTTGCTCTTATATTGGAGCTGAGGTTTCATGATCATGCTTAGCATGACAACCCAAAGAAAGGAACCGATAGCGGGACTATTTTCTTTGGAAGACATTTCTTCTATTAAACAGTAATATAACATATCTCTCTGCGTACCTTTGTTTATAAAACCGTATGGCCAGATTGCCTTGTTTGTCGTAAATCTTTGACCTCATAAAGGCTTTATAAAGTAGGACAACACTCCTCGGCTACTGGCCGAGGAGGTTGAAGCCGATGGTCGGTCAACAAAGTTTTGTACAATGCGGATCCGAGCATTAATGACATAAAGTACTTGGATACATCGAGTCATTACACATAATTTGTGATTTTACTATGGATATTGATCCTTAATACGGCCACCCGTGCCCGCATTAAGGCTCGGGGGCTACTGGGCTTCGGGCTTATTATTTCCAAATATTAAAGGGGCACACCGATCCCCTGATCTGGTATTGCCACCCGACCAGTGTCTCGGGGGCTACTGCATTGCTTATCCAATGCAGAAAATTTTAAGTGTAATACAGTCTTCGAGGAGATTTTGATCCTCGGGTTGGTCGGACGCACCCAACCTGAGTCTTGAGGACTGAGCACGCCGCTTTTTGTGTCCCGAAGTATTCTGCCGAGCTAGGACTTGATCCTTAGACCAATTTTGCAAATCAACCTGAGTCTCAGCGGCTACTGGGATCAGCGGTCTTACATCATCCTTCAGGTGCATCTCGGGTTTTAGACCGATACCCACCTTGAGGGCTACTGGCTATGTATCTCGGCAGAGAATAAATTGCACCAACCAAAAATATTGACAAAATCAGCCCACATTCGGGTGTTGCACCACCTTGGAAGCAGTACAGAATAAAGCTCGGACGCTAGTGGCTGGCTCCATAGAGGGCATTTCCGGCATTAAGCTCGGCTAAACTCCTTCAAACTTCTTTGTAACAAGGTGATTTACGACACCTCGGATACAGTCCGGCGTTGGAGCTCGGATACATAATCCGGCGTTGGAGCTCGGATACCGTCCGGCGTTGGAGCTCGGATACATAGTCCGGCGATAGAGCTGGGAAGCAGTCCGGCGTTGGTGCTCGGCTGCAAAAGATACCTCGAATGTAGTCCGGCGTTAGAGCTTGGACGCAAGAGGACACTGCCTCCCGGGAATAACTTCAAACCCGAGGTGTGGCATAAAAATGACAAGGCATTGATAAAGGCCGTAAACTTAAAGGGGCTCCTCGGATACCCGACGTGTAAACTCGTCGAATGCATTTCGGCGATCCTCAAGATCAAAGATGAGAAGATTTGTTGAACCAGTTTTCAAGACCGATGACCGAAGATGAAGAACAGTTCGGAAGAATCGAGGAGCGTCCCTAACTTGAAGACCAGTTCAGGGGGCTACTGACGGTGTCCTGGACTAGGGGGTACTCACCGCGTCATCTCCCGATCTGTTAGATTGGGCCGAGAACCCCCATGGTCGTATACTCATGGGCCAGTCCGGACAGTTGCCGCATACAAGGACATTCCACAAGACTTGGCGATCAAGACAAGGACTCCTCCCCACCGGCGTATTCGGCTAGGACTCTTGTTATCCTAGGCCTCTGGTGCATTATATAAACCAGGGCCAGGCTAGTCGACAGACATATCGATATACAACAATCATACCATAGGCTAGCTTCTAGGGTTTAGCCTCTTTGATCTCGTGGTAGATCTACTCTTGTAACACACATCATCAATATTAATCAAGCAGATTTAGGGTTTTACCTCCATCAAGAGGGCCCGAACCTGGGTAAAACATCGTGTCCCTTGTCTCCTGTTACCATCCGCCTAGACGCACAGTTCGGGACCCCCTACCCGAGATCCGCCAGTTTTGACACCGACAGTGGCCAACAAAGACGAACCGAGTCCGGTGGAGCCCCCGGGTCGACGCTCCGACGGAGTCCCGCGCACCAGTGGCAGGAAAGCCGGCGGCGCCACGACCATGGTGCACTCGCCTCCTCCTCGCCCGGTACCGCAGACGCCAGCCCGTCGCGACGTTACGGGCGCATTTAAATCTCCATAGCATCGTCCGACCATGGGCCTGGCTGTGACTAGCGCCAAGTTCTTCGAACGAGAACATGAAGACGCCGAACCACTATCGAGCACCGGCGCGGAGCGCCACCAATCGAACAGGCGAGCAGGGCTGTTGCTAGAGCCACCCGACCGGAGAGCCACAGAGGCCTACCTTACAAGGTAGGTTGTCCGGCTTTTACCCATGAGCTGCGGCAGTTCCAGTGGCCCACTCACCGCACCTTCAAACCCGACGTGGGCGAAAAGTACAGTGGCAAGACCCACCCGTCCGAGTTCCTCAGTGTCTACACCATCGCGATGCAAGCTGCCGGAGCCCGCGACGATAAGGTGCATGCGAATTACTTTCCGTTGGCTCTTAAACCCAATGCCATGTCATGGTTGATGCACTTGCCGGTAGACTCTATTTCCTCCTGGTCGGATTTGTGCCATGAGTTCGTGGAGCCTTTACTTGGAGGCCACCAAGCCCATGGCCAAGCAAGTTTAACTGCACGTCATTCCCGAAGGGAGGCGAGAGTCTCCGCAAGTATATACAGAGGTTCAGCCGGATACGATAATATCCCTGATGTTCACCCTGCCGCCATCATCGCCGCTGGCGTTCCATCGTAGCGTGTGTAACCGCAAGATGCGCCAAGAGCTGGCAATGAACAAGGTGAAAGATGTAGCGTAACTCTATGTTCTTGCCGTGACAGATGTGCCCGAGCTGAAGAGGGAAGGAAGTACCCCGGTGAAGATGCCGGCGTGGAAACCGACTCCTCAGATGAGGATATTGCCGCCCCGGTGAAGAAAGGCCGGCGCCGCAACAGGAAGCGCAAAGCTAAAGCCGTGCTTGCCGTCGAGGGATCTGATGACGCGGACTCCACCAAGAAAACCAAGGTAGATGACCCCGGCAAGGAAGTTGCCGGATGTGTCGCCTGCCGGGCCTTGGCGGCTGCCGAGAAGCCAGGAAACTCCGACAAGCGATACTGCAAGATCCATCGCACCAAAGGCCATGCTCTCCAAGACCGCCGACAGGTTGAGCTCCTCGGCTGAGAAGCAGAGGGCTGAGTATGAGAGGCGGGACAAGGAGAAGGGCCTGTGACGGTGCCGAGGGGTCCGAAGAAGCGTGATTTGCCAAAGCGGGCCGTCCGCGGCAAGGATAAACAACCGGAGAGGTTCGCCCGGGGCCGTGATAGAAAGCCGTAAGACGATTTATCACGAAGAGGACGCATTTAATCCGGGCGACCAAGAGTTTCGAAAACTACAGAGGCCACGTGGCCGACGGCGGCGCCGCTGCATACTTCTCACCGCCCGGCTTAAACAAAGGCACGAGATTACAGCAGCAGAGCCATCGTTCGATGCCCAAAGGCCGCTGAAGTGGTCCAGCACACCTATCATTTTTGACACTGAGGATCACCCTGATCGCACTACTGCGGTCGAGTGCTTGCCATTGTTGGTTTCGCCAACAATACGCAACCTCAAGGTGACGAAGATGCTAGTCGATGGCGGGGCTGGTCTGAACTTGATCTCGCCTGCCGTGATCGAGAAACTGCAGATTCCTGATGGAGACCTCGAAGAGACGGGCACGTTTCAGGGGGTCAACCCGGGAAGAAGCCAACCCAAGGGAAAGGTCACGCTGCCCGTGACTTTTGGAAGCGACCTGAACTACAGGACGGAGAGGATCGTGTTTGATGTTGCCAAGATCCCCTTGCCCTACAACGGGATCCTTGTCCGCCCGATCTTGGCCAAGTTCATGGCGGCGCCACACTCGCCTACAACACCCTAAAGATGCGGGACCTGTGGCGATCATCACCATCCTCCGATAAGAAAGATGCGCTGATTTGCAGCGACCAACTATACCAAAGAAATTGCAGCAGCTGCCGCCATCGGGCGCTTGCTCCTGCGCTGGGACCGGGAGGGAAGAAGAAGAAGAAGACCGGTGAGACCTCGGACACCCACTCCGCAAGCGCACCTCTTGAGTGTAAGCGCTGCCCGTCGAGGACGTGCAGAGAGCTCCACCGGCGGGAACCAAGAAGGTTTACGTCAATAAGGGCTGACGCGGAGGAGCTTTTACCATAAGCTCCACCCTTGACGACAAATAGGAAGACGCTCGTCGCCTTCCTGCGGGCGAATGTCGATGTGTTTGCATGGCAAGCTTCCGACATCCCGGTGTTCCTGTGGAGGTGATTGAGCACCACCTTGCTATCTGCCCTCATGCGCGCCGCCCGTCAAGGAAGGTCGAAGCAAGCTTTGGAACGACAAGAGTTCATCATAGAAGAGATCCGAAAACCGGAAGCGGCGGGTTTGGTAAGAGGAGTGCTCCATCCAACGTGGTTGGCCAATCCGGTCGTAAAGTCGCAAGGCAAATGGGAAGTGGAGCGTGTATTGATTACACAGAGATATCAATAAGGCTTGCCCTAAAGACCCCTTCCCGTTGCCACACATCGACCAGATTGTTGACTCCACGGCTGGGTGTGATCTGTTGTCATTCCTCGACGCCTACTCCGGCTACCACCAGATCTTCATGACAAGAGAAGACGAACAGAAAATAGCATTCATCATCGCACGCGGTACATATTGTTTCATGCGGATGCCTTTCGGGTTGAAGAGTGCTGGTTCGATGTTTGCAAGGGCGGTCCAGATTGGTTTTGAACCCCAGCTCCATAGAAATATGGAAGCTTATATGGATGACATAGTGGTCAAAACCAAGGACAGGGCAACCCTCATACCAGATTTGCAAGAAACATTTGCAAACCTGCGCAAGATCAATCTCAAGCTGAACCCTGAGAAGTGCGTCTTTGGTGTCCCGTCTGGCAAGCTTCTCGGGTTCTTGGTGTCACAGCATGGGATAGAGGCCAATCCGGACAAAATCAAAGCTATAGAGCAGATTGAAGCACCCAAGCGAATCAAGGATGTGCGTCGACCTGCTGGTTGCGTCACCGCCATGGGCAGGTTCATTTCCAGGTCTGCCGAGCGCGCCCTTCCCTTTTTCAAGATCCTGAAAAAGGCGGGCCCGATGGAGTGGACGCCAGAAGCCGAAGCAGCATTGCAAGGTTTGAAGAAGTACCTCTCCTCCGCGCCAATACTAGTTGCGCCTAGGCCACAGGAGCCGTTGCTGCTATACCTGGCGGCAACGGACCAGGTGGTCAGTGCCGCACTAGTGGCGCAGAGAGAGGTTGACGACGAGGTAATGGCAGCGGCAGAGCCCGACACCACCAATGCAGAGACGACACAGCCAGTTGAAGTGTCGCCGAAGAAGAAAATGATGCAGCACCCGGTCTACTTTGTTAGTTCCCTCTGCAGGGGCTAGATCAAGGTACTTGCGTGCAGAAACTGCTCTTCGCCTTCTTATGGCCTCGAGGAAGCTGCGTCACTACTTCCGTGCACACGAGATCACTTGTCGTCACTCGCCTCCCTCTGCAGAACGGATTCGCACAATTCGGATGCAACGGGAAGAATTGTGGAATGGGCACTTTGGAGCTGTCCGGCTTTGGCCTCAAGTTTGAAAGTACTTGACGATTGAGCCGAGTCCTAAGCGGATTTCATTGCAGAATGGACCGCAATGCACGTGAAGAAGCCCAAGAGATCGCTCTCCCGGCAAGGAGGCAAGTTGTGATTGGATCATGTACTTTGATGGAGCTTTCTCCTTGCAAGGCGCGGGGCTGGCGTCTTGCTTGTCGCGCCCACCGGAGAGCACCTCAGAATGCGTGATCCAGATGCACTTCCCCAGGGAGGTGTCAACAAACAATACGGCAGAGTACAAAGGGCTGCTTGCCGGTCTTAGGATCGCGGCGGACCTCGGAATCAAGAAACTCATCGTCAGGGGAGACTCGCAGCTTGTCGTCAAGCAAGTCAACAAGGATTACAAAAGCCCGTTGATGAAGGCCTACGTCGATGAAGTGAGAAAGCTGGAAGAAGCGTTTGACGGTATCTGAGCTGAACACGTTCCCCGAGCGGAGAACGATATCGCCGATTACCTGTCAAAACGCGCTGCCCTCAAGCTACCTGTGGAACAAGGTACCTTTGTGCTTCAGTTAACTCAGCCATCCGTTGATCCATCAACAGAGCAGAATAAGAGGAGGGAATCAGGGCCCGGCAAGTACTTTCCCGCCGAGCTCCCCGGAGCCGCCGGCAAGGATGTTGCCGGGATATCGAGCCCGCCACGGACGACCGGCTCGGCGGGCGTCAAGCTCTTGCCGCCGAGACAGCCGCTCCTATAGTGGAGGGAATGCCTTTAGTCCTCGCCGTCGAGCCCGAGGCTCCAGCGTGAGGCACAAGATACCATCCGATTCCTCCAACAGGGAACTTCACGAGGAGCGGGAAGAAGCGGAAAAAGTAGCCCGTCGCTCTACCATGTACCGGTTAAATCGATGGCGTCACATGCGAAAAGAGGCCGAACGGTGTGAAATTGAAGTGTATCCCTCGAGAGGAAGGACTGGAGCTGTTGGCGGAGATACACGGAGGCATATGTGGATCCCACATTGGGTCAAGGGCCCTTGCCGGCAAGGCATTTCGGCAAGGCTTCTTCCGCCCACCGCCCTCCAGATGCGACGACACTAGTCACCAGTGTGTGAAGCGTGTCGGTTCCATTCAAAGAAGCTTCATCAGCTAGCTCAAGCCCTTCAAACCATTCCTCTCTCCTGGCCCTTCTCGATGCAGGGGCTCGACATATTGGGCCCTTTCCCAGGCTGTCGGGGCTTTGAGTACTTATGCGTTGCAATCGACAAGTTCACAAAGTGGCCGGAGGTGGAGGCGGTGAGGAAGGTCACAACTCAGTCAGTCGTCAAGTTCTTCAAGGGACTAGTGTGCCGTTTTGGCGTACCCAACAGGGTTATCACCGACAACGGCACACAGTTCACAAGCCGCACCTTCATGCAATATACCCAAGACCTCGGCAGCAAAGTCTGTTTCGCTTCCGTTGCTCACCCGCGAAGCAATGGTCAAGCTGAGAGGGCAAATGCTGAAGTACTGCGAGGCTTAAGGACCAAGACCTTTGACAGGCTGCACAAGAGTGGAAGGCGCTGGATTGATGAGTTGCCGGCGGTTCTTTGGTCGATCAGGACGACGCCAAATCGAGCCACCGCCGGAACACCTTTGCCCTAGTATACGGGGCGTAAGCAGTTCTCCCATCGAACTCATATACGGGTCACCTCGAGTGCTCGCTTATGACGAGCTTGAGCAAGAGCAACTGCGGCAAGATGACGCAATGCTCCTTGAGGAAGATCGTCTTCGGGCGGTTGTGAGAGCAGCACGCTACCAGCAAGCCTTGCGCCGCTACCATAGCCGCAAGGTTCATGCCCGAAGCCTTGAGGAAGGCGACCTTGTTCTTCGGCGCGTTCAGTCGGCCAAGAATTCCAACAAGTTGGCGCCAAAGTGGGAAGGCCCTTATCGGGTAATACGAGTCACCGTGCCAGCGCAGTCCTCCCGGAGACCGAAGATGCCGTTCGGTGAGTAACTCCTGAACATTGAGCATCTTCGCAAGTTTTACCGTGGTAGGCGACTTGCCGGGCCCCGACAAGCCACCTTTTGTACAAGCATTGTCGATGATGCATGTAACCCTTTGTACAAAGCCAAAGCAGACCACGAGCATAAATAAATGCAGCGCTGGCGCCCTAAGTTATAGCATGCATGCTAGGTCGAGTCTCGTCCTTGGTTAGGGTTGATAGTGCTTAGCGGCGACTAACCCCTAGATTAGAGGTCGAGTGTGTGTCCCTTTGCCGTTCTTTTGTCTTCTTTGGTTCGCAGGACTCATAGATATCCTTGCCGGATCACTTGAGGACGAAAAAGAGAAGAGGGACAAACCGGCATCTAGACCCCAGCAAGCCAGTATTGCCGGGGGCTGCAAGTGCAAAGATTCACCCACGGCAAACCAGAGTTGCCGGGGGCTACAGCTTCAGATAAGTTCTTCATCCCTTATCATGCATTCCCTTATGGACTGAGGTATGTGAAACCTCGTTTTTTCCTAAAAGCTACTGTGCTCCCCTAAAACTCTAGGCCCTAGGGCTCGTTCCTGGGGCCAGGTTTGGTCGTAGTCGCGGCAGCAAAAGGATGAAACGAGGAGCCTGAACCCACCTCATCCCTGCCTCCGCCAAAAGCGTGAGAAAGGTCAAGCGAAGTGGGAAGACGGCAGGGCCTATTGCTGGGCAAGGAAATGTTTATCTTAGAGATATCAAGGATTTACTCCTTGTCGTGATTTCTACCCGCAAACAAATGACCCGGCAATCATCCCTTTTTCATTAAAAACATTCCACTCACGTACAGCCCATGGGGAATGAAAAACATGAATGATGGGATTACAAGTTTTAAATTCACCAAGGCCCAAAGGCTTACAAGCTAAAAAGAGATAAGGTGCTCAGAACCCCTTTCTTGTCCCTCTCCTCAGGAGGCAGGTCAAGGAGGCGAAAAGGGTAGAAGGGGCGCCTAAGCGAGCTACGGGTGGCAGGAGACACCAAGAGAACATCTCGGTGGCCGTCCGAAGGCTGGATGGTGATGGCGGCGCCGGAAGCAGAGCTCGAAGACGAGGCTGCAGGACGTCAGCACGCGTCGAAGGCGTCGGTGCCCGCGTACTCCAATTTGTAGGCCTTGCTGCCCGCCCTCTTCCTCTTCCGCAGCCTCCCAACGCCAGCCGCCCAAGGAGACGACCCCGAGAAGTTCAGGGAGCCGGCGACACGGATGATGGGGGTCGCCGGTGCCGCACGGAGCGGCGCCCGACACCTAGTCGGACCCGTCATCCTGCCGCCTGCTACCCTCGCTGTCGCAGCCGCTGTCCTCCTCGCCACTCCCGCCCGAGGAGGGGTCTTCGCTATCAGAAGAGCTCTCCACGCAGCACCTTGCCCGGGTCCCGAAGAGCCCGAAGACCTTGACGGAGAGGAGGCCGCCCTCCATCATCTTGAAATGGAGAGTGAGCCCCTCCGTCAAGTGGTGGATATGAGAGAATGTCTTCCATCCCCGACGAAGATACATCACGTGAGGGGCTGGGAAGTTGACGCGAACTCGCGTACCGCTGATCCCACAGCCCCTCATGTGCAGCCGCAATGACTCCGGCGGATCCAGCTCCATCTCCCGCACGAATGGAGTCGGGAGACGAAGGCGACGGCGAGGCGGCGGCGCAGCTGACGAAAGAACTCGCAAGGGTCATCCCCAACATTGCCCTCCATGGGGGAGGAACTACTGGCGGGGGCGAGACCGGCGCGCCGCCCCGTCCTCCTCTTCCCCGAGCGCCTCGGCCTCGCCCACGGCCTCGCCCCCTCCCCCTTCCCCTCGCGGCTGGCTCTGCTACCGCAGGTGCAGGAGAAGGAAGGACACGTTGTCGAGCGGCGACCCTCGCCGCCACCGTTGAAAGGCCAGGATTCCCTCTCTCCATGGCGGATGAAGGAGGGGAGCAGAAGCTGAAGGAAAGAGGAGATGGAAGAATGCGGGACGCCATCCCCCCCCCCCTCTGCTCTTTATAAAGGAACGGGGTGGGGGCTCGGCCGCCCCGCTCAGCCAATCAAGACGCGGAAGGCGCAGGGAACAGGGACCAACCCGTTGCCCCAGCCCGCGACGGCCCGGTTTGCCGCCTCCATCGTTCGCCACCCCAAGCGCATGAGAACCACGTGGCAGGCGTGCGGGACCAAGGCGACGGGTGAGGCGACCTTTCCCCACCCCGTGATCATGGGGAGTGGACGCCTTGAAGACCACGCCTCGGCCCCGTTCAGTAAATGGGCCGCGCCTCCACGCCTCCCTCCGTTTATGGGGAAGGCGCGAACCGCCCCCTTTACTACGACGTGACGCATGCGCGCAGAGCGCAGCCCCACGCATGCCGCCCACGTCACGCACGCCTCCCCATGCCGAGCCACGTGCGGGAGGCATGGGAAGTGCAGTGCGCGAAGAGACTTACCGTGGTAAAAACCACCCCGCCTGCCCGCGCACCGTTTTTGGGCCTAGCCCAACGACGCGATTGCGCTTACATGTGGCCCAGGCCCGGGGGCTCTGTCGGTAGACAAAAGAGGGGTACACTTTTTGTACCCCTATAACTGTGCACGCTAGCCCGAGCCGCAGGCACCACCGCACCGAGCAAGGCAAGGGAGGTGAGCCAAGGTAAGGCCAAGCTTCGAAAAGAGCAGAACGACGCCAAGATCAAGACCACAAAGAGCAAAGGGGACGAAGCGGACTCCCCCGGCAAGATCCTTGCCGGGAGGCGGTTTTAGCAAACCCGGCAAGACCCTTGCCGTGGCAGCTCGCCCCACACCTACGGAGCGAATCACCCTTGAGTCCACCGCCCCATGGGGCAAGGATTCGGAGACATCCCGTGGTGGCATGCAGATCTTTGTGAAGACATTCAAGATCAGATACACACTATAGAAGATGACGACCCTTGGCGGGATCCCAGCCAAGGAGGACCACAAGGCCCGGCAAGAGCCTTGCCGGGATGACAAAGGCGCCACGGCAAGACCCTTGCCGGGCTACGGCGAGGCCCTTGCCAAGAACACCCGTAGGGCCACCATCGTGCCCACGCCAAACAAACCTCCACCACCGTTAGCATGCGGCTGCCGACCCAACCAGTTGGGCGGGCACTGCGTGGCGGCAAGCGGATCTTCGTGAAGACCCACCACGCTGCGCCACCTTAGCTGACTGCCTGCCTACATTGCACCACGGGAATCGCTGGCCAGGGCGCGAGTCGACACGAAAGGGAGCGGCGACCGACGAGACAGCGCTCTCCCCCGTCCCCGAAAAAGCAAGGACACCTAAGCAAGACGCATTAAAGGCGCCTTGTCATGTAATGCGAGGGATAAACTTCGCATCACTGCATTCTTTCCACCTCCTGTGTGCCATAGTGGCAACCCCTTTCCCTATAAAAGGAGGCCCAAGGCGACCAGGAGGAGGATTCGGCTTTTTGGAGCTCCTCACGCCCCATTGCTAGTTCAAGAACACAGATAAACAAACCACCAAAGCAGGAGTAGGGTTTTACGCATCCTCGCGGCCCGAACCTGGATAAGGAAACCGTGTGCTATCTGTTTGATCCGCTCTTCTCACGACCCCGTGCCCCGCGACCGTAGTAGGGATTCTTGTGATCCCATAGGTGTCGTTCCCACCGACAGTCCCAATCAGGGGTCACTGCGGTATGGGCCGATGCCGCGTCCCAACCGCCCTTCTAGCTACAGCCCGATGTCCCAGGTAGTCCATCTTCCTTTTGGAGCCGGCTTGCTCCACCGCCGCAGCTCCCCACGTAGCTCCATCTCCATGTCGATCTTTCTCTACTTCTACCGGCTTCTACTTGTGATGAGTTTATGTCTCATGAAATAGTGCCAGTACCATTATTCTAATCACACTTCTTCAATATCTTTGCCATCGAGGATGCTCAGCTCGATTTTAGTGGAACTGCACAAAAGCATCGTATGATCCGAGGGTGTCAGCCGTCTTTCCTTCGTCAGGTTCTACCTGGCCAGGAAATTAAATCCTGTTTAGGGTTTAGGGTTTAAGTTGTAGTGACCCCATCAGTAGTTTTTCTTTTGTACACGCTCTCAAAACTTTTGTCTTTATAAGTAAATATTGGCTATGATCTGTGAATCATTGAGATGCATCAGCATGCGTGTTAGTTTTCCTTTGTATTTGATGGAATGTTGTAATGGGGCAACCTTGGAGTAGGAATGAAAATGGAGTGGAAAGTTTCCATTTTTCCGGAGAAAAAATGGAAACGGAGAGAAACCAATGTTTCGTTTCGTTGGATCGTGTCATCGAGCAAAAGCAACGTTTAAATCACGTCTGTCGCGTTCGTGTCTCACCCTCCTCCACGGCTTGACCCCACACGGTCGCTCGGCATGCCACTCATCGCAAACAGAGTATACGATAACTTTCCCGCCTGCTTGTCGATGGATCATGCCATTGAGTACTAGTACTACTGGAAGAGATTGACGAGTTGGGGGAGGACAGCTAGCTGTAGCACGGACTCCCATGAACTTTTTACATGCATGTTGTGGCCGGCTATTGCAACCTTTGAACGCGGAGTAGTCGCGTGCACCAGGAAGCGGCGCGGAGGCGCTCTCTCGCCTGGGGCGCCGCTTCAATGCCGGCGCCGGTGAGAGATCGTGTCCGCTCTGGCCAGGCATGAATGCGGTAATCGACCGCTTTGAGGCGGGAAGCACGCTGCTGGGTGATGAAGAGGGTTCGGGTTGGTCGAGGCGGCCGTGGCAGCGGTCCGGACACCCGCAAACAAGAGATGTTGTACGTTAATATTGCCGCGTATATAATTAACAACATAAATAATGTGCCAGTTGGACAAATATGATTGGAGACGAAGATGGAAATGAAATATTATGTAAACACGGATATGCATGTCTATGTCTATGTGTGTGTGCGCGACGACTCTCGCGACCTGGAAGCAGGGGCGTGTTTTTGATCGAGTTTTCTTTCTTGGTACGTTAAAAAATTGTCTGCCAGTTTTCGTTTCTTTTTTCCAGGAACGCGTGTATTCTATTTAAAACCACTGTTATTGAGAGATTTTTTTACTCCATTATAGCCTCTTGTTTGATAGAGTTTCTCGCGTCTCGCTCTCTCACCCTCTCCATATCAAAACAAGATGACAGTGTCCACACTATCTCGCTCCTCACCGGTGGTCACAGATCCGGCTGAATCCCGTCCATTGCGGGAGGTGAGGAGGTGCAGCGTTAACGTTGTCACCGTCAGTGATGGAGGAAGCCGATGCGCACCATCCTCTCGGAGCCGGCACTGGCGTGGATGAAGGTCCTCCGCGCCCTTGTTCGCTGCCGTCATGTGGGCAGATCCCGCCCGCCCGCCTAAGCGACATCTCGCCCACCTGAGGTATAACTTCTTGTACTGGTCCAGCTCCCCAGGTTGCTGCATGCGGGTTTTCTTCTATGCGACTACTCCCCAGCTCCCCATGTATAGTAGCTAGGGTTCGTCGGCTGGTCCAACATCACCTACTATTATAGAGGAAATGCCACTCGAAAAGTTGTCTTGATTTATGCCTCGGTGGAGGTATACATGTTTCAACAAAAAGTACATGGTGGTCGTGCGGTCATTGTCCATATGCTCCTATATATTGCTGCTGCTAATCTAATAATATCACTGGTTAAATGTAGAAATGCTTTTTTCTCGGGTATCCAGTTTAGTTCCCATCAAGATAATCATGATGCTTCTATTTGTTGGTATACTTTTCATAATTTTTATTGACAATTGAGATGTCATTGTTAATCTTGTAAAACAAAGTAACAACACTATATCCCTTTTTTATATTTTTGGAAACAGCGATGCGTATCTCCATACCCGGGCATGTCTTCCTCAATTTTAGTGGAACTGCACAAAATTGGATGGCCATTGTTGTTCCGCCTCACTGTCCTCTGCCACGTGGTTCTTCCTTCCTTGAGCTTGATTGCTGAGAAGAAACAGACCACAGTGAGGATTTGTCGAACTTCATAGGTGCCTCACCCAAACTTGATGCCAAATGGATGATGCATCACCACCATGACCTATCGATGCTCATGGTTGCGCCTCATGGTTGCGTCGGCTGGTGAAGCTGATCGATTTTCAATGAAAAACAAGTTGTCTTCCATCAGTGCTCTTTGCTTGTTACCTACAAAGATGATATCCTTCGTCAGTTCACCTTGGTTGTGTTGGAGACGCAGTCGTCTTTCACGTTGGTGCAATTTTATCACACAATTGGCTATGAGCCAAATGTTTCCTCGAAGAAGGATCGACGTTGGTACTAAGAGCATAAGTTTTGTATTGATTTCTAAGCCTTCTCACAACTTTTTCTCCAGCTCCCTGTAATTTTATTTGTCCAGCTATTAACTTTGATTAAAAATGGTGTGGACTAAAAACCCGGATGGACGGAGTAGCCCTCCATTTTTATTTACTCTGCATATTAGATTTGACTGAAGTCAAACTTTGTAAAGTTTGACCAAGTTTAGGCCGAACACAACAAACCATAATTATTAGAGAGGGCAAACTGTACAATCTCTCAAACCTTTCTGATAATTGAAATTGAAATTCTTTATTTGTACACACTCTCACACGTTTCCGATAATTTGGGGCATGTGTGGTTGTTCACTTAAGGGAGGGTAGTGTACCGCACATGAAGGATGTGAAGTGCGACTGTGACGCTGCGTGGATCGTTAGTTCATCGGAAGTACTCCCTCCGTTCCTACATATTTGTCTTTCAAGTGGTTTGAAATGGACTACCACATACGGATGTACATAGACATTTTTTACAGTGTAGATTCACTCATTTTTGCTCCGTATGTAGTCATTTGTTGAAATCTCTAGAAAGACAAATATTTAGCAACAGAGGGAGTAGTAGTTTTCTTCACTGGTACGTTAAATAAGGAGTTTCGTTTCGTACTTACACAATTTAAAATGATTGTTATGGAGAGAATAAGAAAACCACCCCACTATATATTAGTCGTATACACGAGTACTATATGGACGCAGCTTCATTGACTTTAGTGCACCTGCCTTTTGGTTTATGACAGGTGGGCCCAAAATGTGTCTGGCCCACCTGTCATATAGCCAAAAGCAGGTGCAGTTAAGGCACCAGAGCTCAGTCCGTACTACAGTATATATATAAGTTGGAGCCTCATCGCTTGTTCGCTAGGGTTTGCACTCTCCACACTCTCGCCGCACTACATATATATACACGCTGGAGGCTCAGCATTCCTTTGCTAGGGTTTGCTATATTCACAGTCTCTCACCCTCTTCACCAGATCTAAACAAGACTGCGTTGTGGCCTCTGTCTATCTCATCCTCCTCACAGCTAGCGAAGGAGGCGTCCGGATCCCGTCGCACCGGGAAGGGGAGGAGGTGCAGCGTTCACTCTATCGCCAAAGGCGAGGGAGGCAATCCATTGTCGGCTGCGCTTTTCTCTTTCACCCAACGCTTGTGCGGGAGGGCCACCGACCCCTTCTTCCTCGCCACCGTACATAGTGTGGGCAGATTTGACCTCCCGCCGCACGCCTTGCCACGTCCCGACGACCCTAAGGTATAAGTTTGTTTGAAACCGTCATTGGTCTAGCTGCATGCGAATCTTTTTCAATTCTGTAGTTGAATCTAGGTCTTGGTTCAAAGAGGAAAGAAGGGTGCGGTGGGGTGGAGCATGAATCTAGGACGTGGTTCAATGAGGAAAGGAGGGAGGGAAAGTAGTATAGAGTAGCTATCCAGCCGCTTTGTTGGTCGAAAAGGGAAAAAGGGGGTAACCAGTACACACATCTGTAAGGAACCGAACTCTTTGTTGAAAAGGGAAAGAAACTGGGGGTCGGGTAGTTTGTGCAGGACTAGATTTGCTGCCCTCGCGTAGGAAAAAGTTTCAAAGAGAACAAATATGGGACCAACGCAGATATGTTGCTTGGCTACATACTCTGCATCACCAATTTATGCGTGTGGACGCACAAGGTGCTAGCATGTCCCATGTCCCATCCACATGATCATGCAGTGTGTTTTGAGATGTTGTGCTACTTGTATTGGTACTGTTTTAAATAAATGTTGAATTGAAGCTATTGTATTGCTCTCTTTTCCCATTAAGTAGTGAACAAAAATGGTACCAACCCAGACATGATGCTTGTTGCTTTGTTACAACAAACTCTGCATTTCCCCCTTTATAAGTAGATGGAAGCACATGGTGTTGTTGCGCCCACTCGCCCCTGATACATCTCCGTCGTATCTATAATTTTTTATTGTTCCATGCCAATATTCTACAACTTCCATATACTTTTTGGCAACTTTTTATACTATTTTTGGGACTAACATATTGATCCAAAGTGCAGTGCAGCCTCCTGCATGTTGCATGTTTTTGGTTTCGCAGAATATCCATATCAAATGGAGTCCAAACGGGATAAAAGCAGACGAAGCTTATTTTGGAATATTTGGAAAATCTGGGAGAAAGATCAGCAGCTGTGTCCGAGGTGGCCACGAGGCAGGGGCCCACACCCATACCAGGAGGGCGCGCCCCCCACCCTCGTGGGCCACTCGTAAGGCGGTTGATGACCTTCTTCGGCCGCAAGAAAGCTAATTTTTGGTAAAAAAAAAATCACGGCGAAGGTTTCAATCCAATCGGAGTTACGGATCTCCGGATATAAAAGAAACGGTGAAAAGGCAGCAGAACAGAACGCAAAAAAAGAGAGAGACAGAGAGATAGATCCAATCTCGGAGGGGCTCTCTCCCCTCCCACGCCATGGGAGCCAAGGACCAGAGGGGAAACCCTTCTCCCATCTAGGGAGGAGGTCAAGGAAGAATAAGAAGAAGGGGGCCCTCTCCCCCTTGCTTCCGGTGGCGCCGGAGCGCTGCCGGGGCCATCATCATCACCACCATCTTCACCAACAACTTCACCGCCATCATCACCAACTCTTACCCCCTCTATGCAGCGGTGTAACCTCTCTCTTACCCGCTGTAATATCTACTTAAACATGGTGCTCAACGCTATATATTATTTCCCAATGATGTATGGCTATCCTATGATGTTTGAGTAGATCCGTTTTGTCCTAATGGCTATTTGATGATCAAGATTGGTTTGAGTTGCATGTTTTATTATTGGTGCTGTCCTATGGTGCTCTCCGTGTCGCGCAAGCGTGAGGGATTCCCGTTGTAGGGTTTGTAATATGTTTATGATTTGCTTATGGTGGGTGGCGTGAGTGACAGAAGCACAGACCCGAGCAAGTAGGTTGTTTGCGTATGGGATAAAGGGGACTTGATACTTTAATGCTATGGTTGGGTTTTACCTTAATGATCTTTAATAGTTGCAGATGCTTGCTAGAGTTCCAATCATAGGTGCATATGATCCAAGTAGAGAAAGTATGTTATCTTATGCCTCTCCCTCAAATAAAATTGCAATAATGATTACCGGTCTAGTTATCGATTGCCTAGGGACAAATAACTTTCTCATAAAAAAAGCTTTCTACTAAAACTAATTTAGTTGTGTCTTTATCTAAACAGCCCCTAGCTTTTATTTCCGTGCTCTTTATTTTCTTGCAAGCCTATCCAAAAACACCTACAAAGTACTTCTAGTTTCATACTTGTTTCGTAGTTTAACGAGCGTCAAGTGTGCGTAGAGTTGTATCGGTGGTCGATAGAACTTGAGGGAATATTTGTTCTACCTTTAGCTCCTCGTTGGGTTCGACACTCTTACTTATCGAAAGAGGATACAATTGATCCCCTATACTTGTGGGTTATCAAGACCTTTTTCTGGCGCCGTTGCCGGGGAGCCATAGCGTGGGGTGAATAATCTCATGTGTGCTTGTTTGCTTTATCACTAAGTAATTTTTATTTGTTGTTCTTAGTTGTTCTTTATCTTTAGTTATGGATATGGAACACGGAATACCAAAAAAATTAGGTGTACTTGCCACTCATGGAGATGGGGAACCTCCTAAAACCCTCGATGCTGGTTATGTGAAAGATATTATGTACTACTTTAATAATCCTGAGAAAACCCCATTCAATTATGTAATGGTAGTAACGTTGGATCAACGTGAATACTTTCGGGATTACCGCTTGACTCAAAAAGGGAAACTATTATGGGATCAAATTCATATATTGAAGTGGTATGCTAGACAACTATGCTTGGAATATGATTATACTTGTTGCTCTAGGATGAAGGCTCCACACCTTCCCTTTTCATGCAAATTTAATGATAATAAAACCTTAGCTTCTTATGCTAATGGTATATATGATTACTATGATTTGGAGCAAATAGAAGAATTTGTTGCTTTTATGGGTACTTATGAAATTGAATCTATGTTTAAAGAGTTTGAAGATTTTGATGATGATGCTTATAGAACTGAAAATTTAGCTATCCTCAAATATTGTTATGAGAATTATGAATACAATGCCGATATTAATGCACTCATTGAGAAAGTCTCCGCTGTCCAAGAAGAGACTAATATTTTGCAGGAATCTATGGAAGAAGTTGATGAAACTGTGAGCTCATTGGATGAAAAAGATGAGGAGGAGAAAGAAGAACAAAAGGAGGAAGAGCGGATTAGATACCCGTGCCCACCTTCTAATGAGAGTAACTCTTCAACTCATACATTGTTTAATTCCCATTCGTGCTTACCGAAGGATGATTGCTATGACGACTATTATGATCCCGTTGATTCTCTTGAAATATCCCTTTTTGATGATTCTTGCTATGCTTGTGGCCAAGATGCCAATATGAATTATGCTTATGGAGATGAACTTGCTATAGTTCCTTATGTTAAACATGATATTGTTGCTATTGCACCCACGCATGATAGTCCTATTATCTTTTTGAATTCTCCCGATTATACTATATCAGAGAAGTTTGCACTTATTAAGGATTATATTGATGGGTTGCCTTATACCGTTGCACATGATGATTTTGATAGATATAATATGCATGTGCTTGCTTCTCCTACTTGCAATTATTATGAGAGAGGAACTATATCTCCACCTCTCTATGTTTCCAACACGATAAAATTGCAAGAAACTGTTTATACTATGCATTGGCCTTTACTTTGTGTGCATGAATTGTTCTTTTATGACATGCCGATGCATAGGAAGAGAGTTAGACTTCGTCATTACATGATATATTTTGCTTTGTGCTCACTACTAAATTACAAATCATTGCTAATTAAAATTGGCTTTGATATACCTTGGGATCCGGGTGGATTCACTACTTGAGCACTATATGCCTAGCTTATTGGCTTTAAAGAAAGCGCTGCCAGGGAGACAACCCGGAAGTTTTAGAGAGTCATTTATTTCTGTTTAGTGCTTTCATATAGTTTAAAAACAACAAAAATAAAGAGGGGAACCCAAAACTTTTCAAAAAGAAAAGCGAAAGTGAGAAAGACAAGCATTGTTGAAGTGGGAGCTAGCCTTGAACTTTGTTCATGCTAATGGAAACTTTGTGAATCTTGATTACAGAAACTTTTCAACAAAAATAATTATCCCCTTGTACAATTACATTGTATTATAAAATTAATGTGCCAAGGTTTGCCTTTAGGATGTTTACAATGCTTGTTGGTTTGAGCGGTGCAGGACAGAAACTTTGGCTGTAGTGCGCGATTTTTTGTTTTTTATGGAACGACAAATTGTTCTGATTCTATTTGCAATGTCTTGATATACAAATTTTTTATTTTTCCTAATTTTGGCAGAATTTTTCAAGTATCATAAGTATAGTGAATGTTCATATTGCTACAGACTGTTCTGTTTTAGACAGATTCTGTTTTTGATGCATAGTTTGCTTGTTTTGATGAACTATCAATTTATATCAGTGGATTAAGCCATGAAAAAGTTATATTACAGTAGACAAAATGCAAAAACAAAATATGAATTGGTTTGCAACATTACTTAGAGTAGTGATTTGCTTTATTATACTAACGGATCTTACCGAGTTTTCTGTTGAAGTTTTGTGTGGATGAAGTGTTCGATGATCGAGAAGGTTTCGATGTGAGAAGAAGGAAGAGAGGAAAGAGCTCAAGCTTGGGGATGCCTGAGGCACCCCAAGTAAATATTCAAGGAGACTCAAGCGTCTAAGCTTGGGGATGCCCCGGAAGGCATCCCCTCTTTCTTCAACAAGTATCGGTATGTTTTCGGATTCGTTTCATTCATGTGATATGTGCAAATCTTGGAGCGTCTTTTGCATTCGTTTTCATTTTTCTTTTATGCACCATGCTGGTATGAGATAGTACTTGGTTGATTTATAGAATGCTCTTTGCACTTCACTTATATCTTTTGAGTATGGCTTTATAGAATGCTTCATGTGCTCCACTTATATCATTTGAAGCTTGGATTGCCTGTTTCTCTTTACATAGACAACCGCCATTTTTAGAATGCTCTTTTGCTTCACTCTTATTTGTTAGAGAGTGGGCATATCTTTTGTAGAAAGAATTAAACTCTCTTGCTTCACTTATATCTATTCAGAGAGATGACAGGAACTGGTCATTCACATGGTTAGTCATAAAATCCTACTTAAAACTTGTAGATCACTGAATATGATATGTTTGATTCCTTACAATAGTTTTGCGATATAAAGGTGGTGACATTAGAGTCGTGCTAGTTGAGTAATTGTTAAATTGAGAAATACTTGTGTTGAGGTTTGCAAGTCATGTAGCATGCACGTATGGTGAACCGTTATGTAACGAAGTCGGAGCATGAGGTGTTTATTGATTGTCTTCCTTATGAGCGGCGGTCGGGGATGAGCGATGGTCTTTTCCTACCAATCTATCCCCCTAGGAGCATGCGCGTAGTACTTTGTTTCGATGACTAATAGATTTTTGCAATAAGTATGTGAGTTCTTTATGACTAATGTTGAGTCCATGGATTATACGTACTCTCACCCTTCCATCATTGCTAGCCTCTTCGGTACCGTGCATTGCCCTTTCTCACCTCGAGAGTTGGTGCAAACTTAGCCGGTGCATCCAAACCCCGTGATACGACACGCTCTATCACACATAAACCTCCTTATATCTTCCTCAAAACAGCCACCATACCTACCTATTATGACATTTCCATAACCATTCCGAGATATATTGCCATGCAACTTTCATCATCATCATATACATGACTTGAGCATTTATCGTCATATTGCTTTGCATGATCGTAAGATAGCTAGCATGATGTTTCCATGGCTTGTCCGTTTTTTGATGTCATTGCTATGCTAGATCATTGCACATCCCGGTAGACCGCCGGAGGCATTCATATAGAGTCATATCTTTGTTCTAGATATCGAGTTGTAATATTGAGTTGTAAGCAAATAAAAGTGTGATGATCATCATTATTAGAGCATTGCCCCAGTGAGGAAAGGATGATGGAGACTATGATTCCCCCACAAGTCGGGATGAGACTCCGGACGAAAAAAAAAGAGAAAGGCCAAATAAAAGACAAAAGAGAAGGCCCAAAAAAATGAGAGAAAAAGAGAGAAGGGACAATGTTACTATCCTTTTACCACACTTGTGCTTCAAAGTAGCACCATGTTCTTCATATAGAGAGTCTCTTGAATTATCACTTTCATATACTAGTGCGAATTTTCATTATAGAACTTGGCTTGTATATTCCAACGATGGGCTTCCTCAAATGCCCTAGGTCTTCATGAGCAAGCAAGTTGGATGCACACCCACTTAGTTTCAGTTTGAGCTTTCATATACTTATAGCTCTAGTGCATCCGTTGCATGGCAATCCCTACTCCTCACATTGACATCAATCGATGGGCATCTCCATAGCCCGTTGATTAGCCGCGTTGATGTGAGGCTTTCTCCTTTCTTTTGTCTTCTCCACATAACCCCCATCATCATATTCTATTCCACCTATAGTGCTATGTCCATGGCTCACGCTCATGTATTGCGTGAAAGTTGAAAAGGTTTGAGAAACATCAAAAGTATGAAACAATTGCTTGGCTTGTCATCGGGGTTGTGCATGATGTGAATATTTTGTGTGGTGAAGATCGAGCATAGCAGGACTATATGATTTTGTAGGGATGAGCTTTCTTTGGCTATGTTATTTCAATAAGACATAATTGCTTGGTTGGTATGCTTGAAGTATTATTGTTTTATGTCAAATGATAGACTATTTCTTTGAATCACTCGTGTCTTAATATTCATGCCATGATTAGACATATGATCAAGATTATGCTAGGTAGCATTCCACATCAAAAATTATCCTTTTTATCATTTACCTACTCGAGGACGAGCAGGAATTAAGCTTGGGGATGCTGATACATCTCCGTCGTATCTATAAGTTTTGATTGTTCCATGCCAATATTCTACAACTTCCATATACTTTTTGGCAACTTTTTATACTATTTTTGGGACTAACATATTGATCCACTGCCTAGTGCCAGTTACTGTCTGTTGCATGTTTTTGGTTTTGCGGAATATCCATATCGAACGGAGTCCAAACAGGATAAAAACGGACGGAGCTTATTTTTGGAATATTTGGAAAATCTGGGAGAAAGATCAACGCGAAACAGTGTCCGAGGTGGCCCGCGAGGCGAGGCCTGCCCGTGCAGGAGGACGCGCCCCCACCCTCGTGGGCCACCAGTAAGGCGGTTGATGCCCTTCTTCGGCCGCAAGAAAGCTAATTTTTGGTAAAACATCACGGCAAAGGTTTCAATCCAATCGGAGTTACGGATCTCCGGACATAAAAGAAACAGTGAAAAGGCAGCAGAACAGAACGCAAAAACAGAGAGAGACAGAGAGATAGATCCAATCTCGGAGGGGCTCTCTCCCCTCCCACGCCATGGGAGCCAAGGACCAGAGGGGAAACCCTTCTCCCATCTAGGGAGGAGGTCAAGGAAGAATAAGAAGAAGGGGGACCCTCTCCCCCTTGCTTCCGGTGGCGCCGGAGCGCTGCCGGGGCCATCATCATCACCACCATCTTCACCAACAACTTCACCGCCATCATCACCAACTCTTACCCCCTCTATGCAGCGGTGTAACCTCTCTCTTACCCGCTGTAATCTCTACTTAAACATGGTGCTCAACGCTATATATTATTTCCCAATGATGTATGGCTATCCTATGATGTTTGAGTAGATCCGTTTTGTCCTAATGGCTATTTGATGATCAAGATTGGTTTGAGTTGCATGTTTTATTATTGGTGCTCTCCGTGTCGCGCAAGCGTGAGGGATTCCCGCTGTTGGGGTTTGCAATATGTTCATGATTTGCTTATGGTGGGTGGCGTAAGTGACAGAAGCACAGACCCAAGTAAGTAGGTTGTTTGCATATGGGATAAAGGGGACTTGATACTTTAATGCTATGGTTGGGTTTTACCTTAATGATCTTTAGTAGTTGCGGATGCTTGCTAGAGTTCCAATCATAAGTGCATGTGATCCAAGTAGAGAAAGTATGTTAGCTTATGCCTCTCCCTCAAATAAAATTGCAATAATGATTACCGGTCTAGTTATCGATTGCCTAGGGACAAATAACTTTCTCGTAACAAAAAGCTTTCTACTAAAACTAATTTAGTTGTGTATTTATCTAAACAGCCCCTAGCTTTTATTTTCGTGCTCTTTATTTTCTTGCAAGCCTATCCAAAAACACCTACAAAGTACTTCTGGTTTCATACTTGTTTTACGGTAAGCGAGCGTCAAGTGTGCGTAGAGTTGTATCGGTGGTCGATAGAACTTGAGGGAATATTTGTTCTACCTTTAGCTCCTCGTTGGGTTCGACACTCTTACTTATCGAAAGAGGCTACAATTGATCCCCTATACTTGTGGGTTATCAGCCCCTGGAACTGTTTATGCTTTTTCTTAATCTAATGATGATGGTAAAATTAAGCAATGCCACTCTCAGAATTAACTACTGAACTATTTTAAGAGAATTTCTCTATTAATATGAATCAATGCAACCGTTTTAGAAATGCTAATGTCCTATACTTTGTTTTCCATCAAGATAAGGTAGATGCTTCTTTTTTTGGCCTCATGTTTCATCCTCCTCTATTGGCAGTAATTGTTTCCTTTTTTGCCTCTGTTGAATCAGGGATATCTATTCAACTTGTTGCTATAGAAAACTTAAATGTCACACCGGCGACTTTACTTGATTTCAGTGCAACTGCACAAAACGAGATTGGATTTCCTATTCGTGTCGGTAGATTCGTACGTGATGTTGTGTGCATCATGACAGGTTTGTACTTGCCTTCATCAACATGATCGTGCAGTGTGTTTTGAGATGCTGTGCTACTTGTATTGGTACTGTTTTAAGTAAATGTTTAATTGAAGCTATTGTATTGCTGTCTTTTCCCATTAAGTAGTGAACAAAATGGGACCAACCCAGACATTATGCTTGTTGCTTTGTTACAACAAACTCTGCATCACCCCCTTTATAAGTAGATGGAAGCACATGTTGTTGTTGTGCCCACTCTCCCCTGGAATTGTTTATGCTTTTTGTTAATCTAATGCCGCAGGTAAAATTAAGCAATGCCACTCTCAGAATTAACTACTGAATCTTATTTCAAAACTGCAACACTTGTTAGGGATTGGCGGGATTACCATTTTTGTGGCCGCATGTTTCATCCTCCTTTATTGGCCAGTAATTGATTCCTTTTTTGCCTCTGTTAAAATAGGGATATCTATTCAACTTGTTGCTATTGCGACATTTTGCTTCGCTTAATTTTGGTGGAACTGCACAAAATGAGAATGGATTTCCATATATGTGTTGAGATCTCTTTTAGATCTTCCTCATGAGTTGTTTAAAATCTTGGTCTTGAAAGGTCAGTACCTACTTTCCTCAGAATTAACTACTGAATCTTAGTTCAAAACTGCAACACTTGTTAGGGATCGTGGGAGTACCATTTACATTAGGGATCGTCCGGAGTGCATGTTTAAGAAATGTATTGTTCAGATAATGTCTCTGTTATTATATATCGATTCTGAGTGTTTTACAAATGGTACTATCCTGCTTTGTAGTTCTTTCTACATGTTTAACTAAGGTATTGTTAAGATAATGTCTCTGTTAAAATGAATCGGTCGCATTGTTTTAGGAATGATACTTTTCTGCTTTGTCGTTCTTTATACATGTTGAAACAAGGCATTGTTAAGATAATGTCTCGGTTAATATGAATGAATCACATCGATTGAGAATTGCTACTCTCTGCTTTGTTTCCCATTAAGATAAGGTAGATCAGTAGATGTTTTTCTTCTGGGAGTACAAGTCATCAACCGTTATTTCTCAGTAATTGTTTCCCTTATACCTATTGTTGCTTACAGGGATATCAAAATTAAAGCTCGGTTTTATTCAGACTTTGATTTTAGTTGAACGACACAAAAGGAGCCAATGTGTCTAAGGCAAACTGCTGCATTAGTGGGTCCAGTTGGTCTTACCACTTTGCGGAAAGAAGCAGTCACTGTTTGCGCTACATTACACAAGAAATGATCAAGAAGCTTTATAGAGTAGTAGTAGACATTGGTGACATGACTATAGTCTGTAGAGAGCATAGGAAACTCTACAACACGTGGAGTGCACTGGGCAAAGAGTGCCCAAACAAGTACAGGAAGCCAGGATAGGACTCCAAATCTGTCAATGTCATTCTAAGCAACAATGATGGGGCATCTGGGTATGGTAATCTATTTACCGTACTTTCAGTTTGTTAGTCCACCGATTGGTGGGTTGACACTGGGGCCAATATTCATGTGTGTGTTGTTGTATCTTTGTTTTCTTGCAGCATATAAATACGATATCCACAGGGATGCTCAGCTTGATTTTAATGGAATTGCACAAAATGTCAAAAAGGTTTGTGTCCTCCATAATACTTGATCATGCACAATACATCGAATGGTTCTCTAATCATTCATCGTCACCTTGAGCCACCGGACTATATGTTTGAATGGTGCTGCCAGCGTCGGCCATTAAGAAGGGTAAGAAGAAAGACAAAAAGAGAGATGGCTGCTTTACTTGTGGTTCGGAGGAACACTGGGCAAACAAGTGCCCAAACAAGTACCAAGAAGCCAGGACGGGACTCCAAGTCTGTCAATGTCACTCTAAGCAACAATGATGGGGCATCTGGGTATGGTAATCTGTTTACCGTACTTTCAATTTGTGAGTCCACCGATTGGTGGGTTGACACTGGGGCCAATATTCATGTGTGTGCTGATGTGTCTTTGTTTTCTGGCAGCATATAAATACGAAATCCAGAGGGATGCTCAGCTTGATTTTAGTGGAACTGCACAAAATGTTCAGATGGTTCGTGTCCTCCACAACAATGATGGGGCATCTGGGTATGGTAATCTATTTACCGTACTTTCAGTTTGTGAGTCCACCGATTGGTGGGTTGACACTGGGGCCAATATTCATGTGTGTGCTGATGTGTCTTTGTTTTCTGGCAGCATATAAATACAAAATCCAGAGGGATGCTCAGCTTGATTTTAGTGGAACTGCACAAAATGTTCAGATGGTTCGTGTCCTCCATAAAACTTCATCATGCACAATACATCAAATGGTTCTCTAATCATTCGTTGTCACCTTGAGCCACCAGACTATCAGATGACAAACTGATGACAAACCCTGCCCGTTCCACAATCATAGGCATTACATATTTTGAATGGGAAAAGCTTGTCAAAGTTGACATTAGTTTAATATCTTTGGAATTGGAAAACCTTGTCAATTTTTGCTCATTGATGTTAGCGGAAGACATGCATTTGATATTTTTTAGTGGGATGCCCTTTCTTTGTGAGCAACGTCGATCATTTTTTCCTATTCATGTCTTGATTCGAGTAAATATTTACTCTGCTGAGATGCATAGTCACATGAATGTTGACTTATGTAAGATATTTTAAGAGTTTGTTCTGAATATTGTCTATGTAATGACAGCCTTGTGTTTGATTGCAAAGTTGAGCTTGGAATGTTGTGGCATGCGGCATCACGAGCTGTTCACCGTGCCTCCTGAGAACAATGCTTCGTATTGTTTTGCATGTTGATCTAATGCCAGTGATTTGCTTGTTAAGAACATCATCCTCTTCTGTTGTTTCTGTGCTTAAGAAGTCCATCGTCTTATGTTTCATTCATAGCCTATACGACAAGTCGGGTAGGTTAGACGTGAAACCATATGATCTTCCGACCAACTCATCATCTTAGGCCGTGATTGGATCGTTGTTTTCCAACCAAAACCGCTTGTAAACTGGCGCTTGTAAATAAAAGCAGATGGTCTCGGGCGAAGCGCTTGGTTGGTCGATTTCGACTAGTAAAATATACACTGGTCTCTCAAATTACACGCGTACCCGCCGGTTTTACTTACAGACCTCGGGCCCTCGGTTTCACTACGCCTGTATTTTACGTGTTGTTTCTGATGACGAGTAAATTACACTTGTATCTTAATACAGGTGTGAAATAAACCAGAGCTCCCAAGCGCGGCCTTGCCGTTTCATGTCGTCTCGGTCTCTCTAAGGTGCTCATAGGTGTCCGATGATCCTGGCTTCCTGAATGAGCAGTGGGCGCTGTATCAGACCATCCGTAGGGCCCGCGAGGCCCTCTCCGTCGTCCTTCGAGTTGTTGCGCTCGCCATGGCGCCGAGCATTGTTAACATGGTCAATGAACATCAGGATTCAGGAGATGACTTTATTTTATTTGGATGATGATGAGGGACCCACTAGGGCCATAGCCGTACGTCACGCATAAGTGCCTCCTTATTATGTATAACTATTTTTTTTGCTTTCTCCTGGTTTCCTGACATCACGGTCCCACACCATTGTCAACCTATGTAGTCAATATAAACGAGAGAATTGCACAAGGTGCGGCCGATAGCTGGGACCAAGCAGCTCGAGCAGTATTTGTGTTTTTGAGGCGTGAGAACTGCAGAGTTTTTCTTGGCGATGTTTTCATTGTTGTTCAGAGGAGAGCAGGGTATTAACTGGGCGGGCTGTGGCCCGTCTAGCCTGTGACAGATATCCAGCCCAGATATTAATTTTTTCAAGATGAAATGGCTAGCCCAGCTATACATTTTTTGAGGAATACCAGTGCAAGGTCAACTTGTTATTCTCCGCTTGGGCTGCAAATCTTTCCTAGGAGGGATGCATTAGGCTTAACAGGAAAATGGGCTTTAAAAAATAATAAATGGGATGTAATTATAAAAACTGAGCAGTAACTATAAAAAATGCACCAAACACGAAATTAGTTTATAAAATATTATTTATGGATTTTGAAAATCTTAATTTTTAATTGTTGCACGCGCAATGTTTCGTTGGATTTTTATGTAATACAAATTTATATTTAATCTGAGTAGAAATTTCGGGATAAAAATATTTCGGATCCCATCAAAATGTGGGAAATTTTATTGAATTTTGTCTTGAACGGTTGGTTAAAATTATTAATTGTTGTCCTAGCTAGAAAATGGTTGTACTTTTAACAAACTGTAAATGGGCTGTAGTAAATTCCATTAGAATTCAAAAATGGGTTGTACATTCTTACAAATCGCAAATGGGCTATAAGTTCTCTGCCACACACTTGTGGGCCTACTAAGTTGACGCGTCCCTAAAAAAAAAGTGGCCAGCGTATGCAAGGCTTTGTCAACTTATTATAGTCAACACACGGTTCTAGCAGCAGTGGCCGTTGGATGTCTATCCAACGGATGTCGTGCTTCTTCTTCAATCTCGGATATTCTAGCTTCAGCCGCCCAAAAAATGATTCCTCCCCCTGACATCTGGGGCGCACCGTTCCGAAGGCTGACCTGTGGGCCTACTAAGTTGACGCGTACCAAGGGCTTTGTCAACTTAGTCAATATAAATGATTCTAGCTGCAGTGACCGTACGATGTCCATCCAACGACCGTAGTGCTTCTTCAACCTATGGTCTTCTTGCTCCAGCCGCCCAAAGCAGCGCCGGTCGTGCCGCCTACTCCTGCCTCCCGTGGTCATTGTGCTGCCATGGAGGCCTCACCGCCTACTACTCCCACCGGCGGGCCATCCCTCCACTCACCCACACCCCCTATTATTCTGCGGCGACGGCAGCCTCACACCGCAGCCGAACCAGTGAACCCTCGTACTCCTCTCCGCGCGGGCTTCCACTACCGCGTCTTGCCCGGCTCCGCGTCATCCCCTTCCTAGGCCTCGCCGTCGTCCACCGCCGTGGTGCTCTCGGCGCGGCGTGGTCAATGTGGTCAACGACCGACTTCCATCGGAAGAGTACTGTACATGGAGAGGTTGACAGCTGGGTCCACGGCAGCTACAAGGAAGTGCCTCCTTATTACGCGGAAAATAATTATTCCTCCACCTGACAGCAGGGACCCACCGGACGGGCCACCGTATTTGGCGAAAAAAACGTTTCCCCCCTGACTGCTGGGACCCATCGAACGGGCCACCGTATTTCGCAAAAAAAACGTTCCCCCCACTGTCAACTTAGTCAATATGAACGATTCTAGCTCCAATGACTATATGATGTCCATCCAACGGCCGTAGTGCTTCTTCAACCTCTGGTCTTCTTGCTCCAGCCGCCCAAAGCAGCGCCGGTCGTGCCGCATGCTCCTGCCTCCCGTGGCCGGCTGTGCTGCCGCAGAGGCCTCACCGCCCCCTACTATTCCCACCACTGGCCAGGCCCTGCGGCGACGACAGCCTCACACCGCAGCCGAACCAGTGTACCCTCATACTCCTCTCCGCACGGACTTCCACCGCCGTGTCTTCCCCGGCTCTGCACCGTCCCCTTCCTAGGCCTGTCGTCGTCCACCGCCCTAGTACTCTCGGCGTGGCGTGGTCAATGTGGTCAACGACCGACTTCCATCGGAAGAGTATTGTACGTGGAGAGGCTGACAGTTGGGTCCATGGCAGCCACAAGGAAATGCCTCCTTATTAAGCGAAAAATAATGATTCCTCCACCTGACAGCAGGGACCCACCGGACGGGCAACCGTATTTCATGAAAAAAAACGTTTCCCCCTGACTGTTGGGACCCACCAGCTACATCTTCGCACGCAAGGAAGTGCACGGCGATACCGGGACCCACCTGGTCGAAGCGTGCGTGGCGTTGTCATTCTGGTCGCGAACGTTATGCGTACATCTTGGTCGATGTAGAGGCGGCGCATGTGCCGTAGTAGAGGCATGCACGTAGCATGTACATGTACGTCTGGCGGCGTGGTGCAAGAAAATAAATCTGACCCGCACGCATTACATCTGGCGGGGTCTCGAACGCCTACTCACGCGTACGTACGGCCAGGGCTCGTGTACATAGCTGGGTCGGAACGGAGAAACTGCGTCGTTGTCTTGTTCATGGTTAGGCAATGGAATGCGACGTGTTCATCGGGAGGCAACGGAACGCTTGGGAGCCAACCGGCTTGGACGGAACAACCGATGGAAATGAGGCCTGGCGTACCGCACAACAGAGGA